>VZZY01015741.1:96377-110611 GCA_013400335.1 Eurystomus gularis
CCCAGGTCCTTCTCCTCAGGACTGCTCTCCAGCCTTTCATCACCAATCTGGGTTGATACCAGGGTTGCCCTCACCCAGGTGCAGGACCCTGAACTTGGCCTTGTTGAACCTCAAGAGGTTCACACAGGCCCAGCTCTCAAGCTTATCCAGGTCCCTCCGGATGGATCTTGTCCCTCAGACCTCTCAACATGAATGAAGGCAGCAAGGCTTCCTCCGGCCGAGCCACCACTGCCATGGCAGCCTGAGCAGTCTGGGGTATAACGAGGTGAAGGAACCGTGGACACCACCGTGTGGAACGGGCAGCTCGGGGCTCAGCTCGGTGCCCAGGCCAGCCGCGGTCCCAGTCCCTGGGGAAACCTTTGTGAAACAGAGCAGCTCCTGAGGCCTCTGCGTGACAGCAGAGATTAAACACGCCAACAATATTTAGCTCTCCAGAACTTGGATGGAGGCTGCATTTACACTTTGCTTGATTACAACCAAAACCCTGCCTGTGTCTTGCTGAAATCAGCTTCTGCTTTGTCTCACCCTCATCTGGTGTCATAAACAAGCTCAAACAGAATGGACACTCCCGAGGGAGAAGAATCCCTTAGATGCAGCAAACCGAAGTGAAACATGGTTGTGGGCACCACAGAAACCTCCGTATCAAGCCAACCTCTGTATCAAGCCATGTTGGGAGCACGAGAGAACACAGCCCGACCCAGCGCTGCCCACGTCAGGTCCAGGGGACAAGCCCCGGCCAACAGGCACCACTTGCTCTGCCCTCTCTGATTGAGATGGAGGGAGCTTCAGAATAGAACCAAGCTGGGGAAAAGCGCTGAACAGAACTTAAATACATCGGGCTGTTAAAAAAACCTTTGAGGAGGTCCCCTTGCCACTTGGGGTGCAGATGGGAACGGGAGCAGGGGAGGACGCGGTGAGATCCCCACTTCTCCTGCAGGAGGGACACAGCTGCAGCCAGCACTCTCTGTGCCACAAACAGACACCCCAAACGAGTCTGTGGTTTTCCAAACTCAGAGAACCAGGAATCCTGGCTCACAGACTGAGTGGGGGCTTCCCTTGGGGACAAGGGCTGGCAGACCAGACACAGAGCGGGGGCTTTGTGCAAGCCTCTCCCACTGCCGACGGTATCTGTGCTCCGTCATTCACCAGAAGACCCCATGTTCACCCTGCTCTAGGATCTTTTGGCTCCAAACACATTTTCACAGGACCCCATGGCACACTCGGTGAAGCATCGCATGGGCAGGACCAAGGACTGGGAGGCTCTGCCGTGAGATCACTGCCGAGCCTCTTGCCAGCGGCATGGGCAAGACCTTGCTCCACCTGGGGCATCTCCCTGCCTTGAGCAAGTCTCCAAGGACAGGCTGGTGAGGCCAGGGCGGGAGGTGAGGGGAGAGCTGCTTGGGAACTGGAGGGGAGCAAAACCTGGGAATGTTTCTTGGCAAGATCTTCTGGCTCTCCACAAATCCCTGACAGGAGGTTGGAATGAGGTGGGGTCAGGCTCTTCTCCCAAGGAACAAGTGGCAGGACAAGCGGACATGGCGTTAAGTGATTAGGAACAATTTCTTGGTGGGAAGGGCTGTGAAGGGCTGTGCCAGGCTGGGCAGGGCAGTGGTGGAGTCCCCATCCCTGGAGGGGTTTCCAAGCCTTGGAGATGTGGTGCTGAGGGACATGGGTTAGTGGTGCCCTGGCCGTTCTGGGGCAATGGTTGGAATTGATCATCTGAGAGGTCTTTTCCAACCTAAACAATTCTGTGATCCTGTGGAAAGTCTCAGCCATTTGTTTAGTCACAGACTCCAGTCTCGGTGCCACGACTCTGAACGACTGCAACTGTGCAGTAACTCGGAACACCTGCTCAAAACCAATCTGTCTGCAGAGACGTGGGCAGAAGAGCTGGGCCCTGCAAGGGACGGGGACAGATGCACGCCGAGGTGAGCAAGATGGGGGCTGAGGAGGAGCAGGAAGAGCAGATGGCGTCATGGTGCTGGCAAACCCATGGGCATCCAGAGCAGCGCGGTGCGGAATGGACCCCACCGGAACCCACCTGAGAGTTCAGGTCCTGCCTGGCTCTCCCTCTCCCCACCAACTGGACCACCATCCATGGCCCAGGCAGGATCATCTCTGCCACCTTCACAGCCGCAGAAAGAAGAAATCATGGACAACCAGCCCAGACACAACGGAAGGGGCTTCAACCCAGCAAGGCCGGGACTGGAGCAGGGCTCTGAAAGGCCTCCAGGCTTTTAGGAAGAGCCGCATCGGCCGGATGAAACCCAGGAGCAAGAGATCCCCAGAGGTCACGGAAACCATGGGAAAAGGACTGTGCTAACTGAGGAAGAACTAAAAGCGCTGGGTTTGTTTAGCTTGCGGCCACGTCCCGCAGGCTGCAGAGCGTCAGGATGTCAGGAGGCCACACACGGAGCCGCTGCAGGAACGGTCCTGGGCAGACTCGTGCTTTACAGGCCAAGCTAACAACTGAGTATGCAGAGTTTGTCTAACTCACTTAACTGCGGACAGGAAAAACGTGGCTGCACGCTGCTGGCATGTTCTGCAAAAAGGCTTCTGCTTTCTCAGATCAAGATACAAAAAATTCATCTTGAAAGGGCTGAAGGGAGACAAGCCAATGGTCTTCAGAGGGAGCAAAGGGCGGCCACGGAGAACAGAGAAGGACGGCGTGGTGGGACAGATTGCCGAGATCCCCGAGACAGACAGACAGACACTGGGACGTGCCTGCGGCGTCCAGCCCACCCCAACATCCCTTCCCAGCGCTGCCCCACTGCTTGCAGCACGGCCACTGAGGGGGCTTCTCCATGAACGCCTGACCCAGCCCACGAGCCCTTCACCACCAGCCAGGAGGCCACGGCTTCCTCCCTTGCCCTGGGCACAAATTCTGCCCCTTGTGCTCACCAGCCAGCTCGGCTCGAGCAGAACCTCTGTGTCCTCCTGCTCCGCTGACCTCCCCCAGCACAAAGACAGCCCTGGTGAGCCAGGGCACAGCCACCAGCGATGGCCAGCCATGGGAAACGTGTCCCCCCTCTGAGACCTTGTCCTCCATGAAGGGGGCTGTCAGCAGCAGAGGCAGTCTCACCACCAGGAACCGTATCCCAGAAGTAGGTGATAAACCAGGGAAATCTGCCCCACACTGAGAAACTGGAGGAGCTTCATCCCCTCTGCTTTGCAAGACAAAGCACCAGAGGTGACGGTTTCATACCCCATGGCAGGGACCCCACGGGGCAGTCATGTCTGGGAGGTGGCCAGTAGAGACCATGGAAGCACCAGCACAGAGCCAAAGTCAATGTGGCTCAAATGGAGAGGTGACACCTCCCATGCTGTAACTCCCATGCTGGGATGGTTGCTCTGAGGGTGACAACCTGGGATGAACGGTGGTACCAGTGCTCGGGGTCTGCCCCTGCTTCAGCTATGTCTGAAGGTCCAGCCCATGCAGCCGTACTCGGATTTCAGGAATTAGACTCTGCTATGGCCAGCGGTGCTCAAATATTCTCCTTCTACCTTCACATCTGAGCGCTCTCCCAGACCAACACTCTCTCCCTTCCAGCATGAGCCACCACCAATGAGCTCTTGCCTTGCCCCAGCTCCTTGCTGCCCTCCACAAGGCAAAGCCTCTATGCATCTCCACTTGGCCACCTGGAAACACAGGTTCTTCCTGAGGAGTTGGAGAAGCATCAGAGAACCAGGGGTATCCAAGGCACGCGAGTACTCACCACCTTCAGCTCAGGCACTGAGCGACTCAGGGTCCATTCCTGGCTGTTCACAAACGAATCTGCAGGACAGAGAGGAGAAATCATCAGGTCACCGTGATCACCCTCAAGATCCCATCAAGGATCCTGCCACGCTCTCCCTGCTGCCTCTAGGCAGGAGATTCAGGGCTCTTCCCTCCCTCTCTCCCACCCCATCCAGAGACACGACGCTGCCGGTGACTGGTGGCTCTGCAGCCGGAGCTCCAGGCGGGACAGAGCGGCCGAGCCGAGGGCAGTGCAGAGCCCACGCACCCAGGCTGGGACCTTCTCTCTGCCCCACAGGAGCACGGAAAGCCCCAGCACATCCCCTGCCTCGAGGTGTGTGGGACAAGGGAAGCACCAGAGACCTGACACCACATGCTGAGAAGGACCCCAGAACGTCAGGGCGAAAGCCCGGAGCACGGCTCTCTGCAGCACCAGCGCAGCGCGGGTGGGAGCCGAAGGCACAAGCCTATCATCTGTGCTCGTGATCAAAACCGAACCCAATTAATTATGTGCACGTTGTATCATCTGTGGAGCATGGCATGTGCTCCTTGGGAAGGTCATAGCCATAAGGCACGGCTCTGAGCAGCACGGGGAACTCCCTCTCTCCTGCCACGGAGATCACAAACCCTTCGTTGACACCCAAACAATCTCCGGGAGCTGGTCAAACAACAGACTTCCCAAATAAAACCAGACTCACTGGAGGAGCGAGAGCCTGGAGAACACCTCGAGTATCAGAAATAGCCAGCAGCCACTCCTAAAGGAACCAGAGTCATTTGCCTTGGGCGGACAGCCAGGGCGGGGGCAAAACAAGAGAGCAGCACTTGGTGTATGTTAACGGCATCACACGATACAGGACTTTTGGAGACCGAAAACCTGCGGGAGCATGACTTCTTCAGGAACCTGTAATGAACTTGCTGAATTCGCTGCCAGAAGATTGCATGGAAGCCTCAGGTAAGTTCAAAAAGGGAAGAGATGAATCCATGAAACCCGACCACAGGCAGCAATTAAACACGATGGCCTGGGCACTCCCCAGGTTGGTCTCTACTCTCAAGGAACGAGCAGCAGGACAAGAAGAAACAGCCTCAAGTTGCCCCAGGGGAGGGTGAGGTTGGAGCTGAGGAAGAATTTCTTGCTGGGAAGGGCTGTGAAGGGCTGTGCCAGGCTGGGCAGGGCAGTGGTAGAGTCCCCATCCCTGGAGGGGTTTCCAAGGCGTGGAGATGTGGTGCTGAGGGCCATGGCTTAGTGGTGCCCTGGCAGTGCTGGGGAACGGGTGGACTCGATGATCCTAAAGGTCTCCTCCAAACAAAATGATTCTGTGCGTCTGTGATTCTACCACTGCTCCAATGTCACCTGGGGCTGCAGCAGGACACCAGGCTGAAGGGAAGATGGCTCTGGAGCTGCCCCGCTGCCCTGCCCCTGCAGCAGCCGCCCTTCTCTTCTCTTCCTTTCCCCACCCCAGCAGCTCCTCCTGGCAGCCCCAGCCCCACCACCACACTCCCAGTGCAAGCCCCAGCTCTCGGCGTCGGCGCCAGCACTGCCCAAACCGGCCGGGCAAGCTGGCGGGGCTCTGCTGAGGAGGTGTTTCACCAGGGCTGTGCCAAGCCCTGCGGGCTGGATCTGGGACACAGCAGCAGATGCTGCCAGAGCCAGGCAGAATCAGAGGGCAACACCAGGCTCTTCAGTCCTGCTAGAAGCGGGTCAATTACCATCTTCACCCAGTTTATGTTACTGCCCTCATCACGCTGAGCAACGCTGGACACAACAGCTGCAACCCTCTCTCCATCTCCACACTGATCATAGAATGATAGAAGCACTTTGGCTGGAAGAGCCCTTTAAGCTCCTCGAGTCCAACCGTTCCCCAGCACTGCCAGGGCACCACTAACCCCTGGCCCTCAGCACCACATCTCCACACCTTGGAAACCCCTCCAGGGATGGGGACTCCACCACTGCCCTGCCCAGCCTGCCACAGCCCTTCACAGCCCTTCCCACCAACAAATTCTTCCTCAGCTCCAAACTCAACCTCCCCTGGGGCAACTTGAGGCCGTTTCCCCTTGTCCTGTCGCTTGTTCCTTGGGAGAAGAGCCCGACCCCACCTGGCTCCAACCTCCTGACAGGGAGTTGTGCAGAGCCAGAAGGTCTCCCCTGAGCCTCCTTTGCTCCAGGCTCAGCAAGCCTGAGGTCCCTCAGCTGTTCCTCACCACACTTGTGTTCTAGACCCTTCCCCAGCTTTGTTGCCCTTATCTGGCCACACTCCAGCCCCTCAAGGTCCTTCTGGGAGCGAGGCGCCCAAAACCAACCCCAGGATTCATGGTGTGGCCTCATCTCATCTCTCCCACCTCACCCGACCCAGCGTCGTGCGAGGAAGCATCTGCTCCTGCTGCTCATGGCTGGGGGCTCACAAAGTCCTGTCCTTCACACCCACATGGCCGCATGTTGGTCCACAGCTGCTCAGCATCATGAGGGGAAAAAAGGCGATTTGCTGTGGTGCCTTTCTTTTCTCAGGGCACTTGTGCAGCCACCAGCAACCGCAGCCCACGGCGCATTTTCCATTGTGCCAAAAAAAGGCAGAATACGGATCTCGTCCCTGGCGTTCACCTTTCATATACTCAGCTATTAACACTTCTTTTTTGGAAGCTTCAGACAAATAAAGCACGATCCGACGCAGTAACACCTGATTATTTATAACTATCATTAAGGTTCTTAAGAGGAACCCTTTCCTCATGGTCTGTTTTCACCCATCCTTTCTTTTTCTAGGCCAAGGTAAAATCTTTACTAAAACCACTCATGAGCTCAGAGGCCAGTGATAAGTTCTTGAGTCCCTTTCAAAAGGTGACAACAACTTGTCTTTCCAGCCACCTTCTCAGGTCTAAAAGAAGCTGTCACCTCCACCCCTACCATCCGCTCTGCCTTGTCCCTTTGCCGTTGGCTGCGATGGTTGAGGCACCGTGGTCTCCACGGCCTGTGCTCCTGCCCTGGCCCCAAGAGCAGCCGAGGCAGCACCGTGCGCTGTCCCACCGCGTGCACCCGGCTCCTCAGCCACCAAACACAGCAAAAACCGAGCACGTTCTCGAGGGCTTCCCAGCTGAGCTCAAGCCCAAGGCGCTCACTGAGCTGGCCTTCAGAAAGAACAGGCTGAGGAGGGCTGGAGAGGGCCAGCCGGGCTCTGCTCCTTCTGGATGGAGAAACGCTCCCGATCTCTGCTCGTTGCCTCCTTTGCTAATTATTCTCACAGATCTTTGATGTTTAACCAAGGCTTGGGAGTTCATTAGCAACAGTTTGATTTTTGACACGCTGCTGAGGAAATCTCAGCACAAATAAATAACTGCGGCCCCGATAGCGCCCATTTAACTACATTCAGCCACACAACACATTAAATTATTTTAAATTATTAACGACCATTACCATGCTTACCCCAAACCCCGCTGTCCAACCTGCGCACTCAACCAACTCCCAACGCTTGCCATGGCTGAGCTCCAGCCCAGGCCAGCAGCCAGCCCTGGTGATGGCCCGGCACATTCCCGGCTGTGCACGGCACTGTCGGCCGGCGGCTCCCAGTGCAGCCCGGCACATCCACCGGGAGCTGGGCCGGCCCTGGCAGCCCACACCACCACTGCTGGGAAACCCACGGGCGAGTGCAGCTGGCCAGAGGCTGCTGGACAGCAGAGCCCCGGGAGCACGGGGTCCTCCTGCCCCTGCCCCGCGGCCGCCTTCCCCTCCCGGGGGCTGCTTCGCCCCAGCAGCAGCTCCTGCAAGGGCAGGAGGCTGCCCAACATCACGACCTGGGAGCGTTCGTGTGGATCCGGGCCGAGGATCTGGCACGTCATCTCCAGCACCAGCCGGCACATGGGAACCCAGGAAGGGCAGGAACACGGCGAGTCCACGGCACTGACCTCACGCGTGCCTGCGGCTGCTGACTCCTGCAGCTCAGCGATCTCCTGTGGTCTGTCTGTTTAGTAAACCTCAAAAACTCTCCCTGAGTAATTGCTCTGTCTCCTTTGAAAACCATAAGAAGTTTCAGTTCCCCACTGCTCCTCGCCAAGGAGTTTCAGCAGTGTAAATACCATTCCTTGAAAACTCTTTCTCCTGGTTTAGGCTTGGCTTCCTTGGATGTCCCAGCCCCTGTTCCGGAGCCGACCCCGCTGCCATCCTGACCAGCACCACCCCACCTCTCGCTGCCACCCCTCTTCTGCACGCTGCGGATCACCCCTCGTGCAGAAGCTGTTGTGCACCTTCCACCCGCTCTGCTCTCCTCCTCCTGGACCTCCTGTTTTACAGAAGAGGACACATCCACTGCACACGTCACTGGGTAAAGCACCTCACCCGCAGCAGGAGGTAGGTGGATGGCTGTGGTGGAAGGTCCCACGTGGCTCCAGCAACTGACCCTGCCCAGCCCACCCAGCCACCTCCCTGCAGCATTCCAGGGTTGAGAGACCCCCAGCGCAAGCACTCACAAAGGTACAGATGGACGCACTCTTCTTCCAGCACCCAGGAGGGTCAAAGGCAGAGCTTACAGACTATGTCACCAAAGGGACAAAGACTAAGGTGGAAGTGACCGTGAGCTGAAGACAGCCAATGGATTCCTTCAGAACTGCCTGGAAAAGTTACGGAGACACAGACCTTGGAGGGGCCTGTTCCCTCCGTGGCCCCCTCCAGAGGCAGGGTCCTGGGGGTCAGGATCAGAAGACACTCGTGTCCTCCTGCCATTCCAGGCTGTGCCCATACACACGAACCCTTCCATAACGAACTGCTAGGTGAACAGAAGCACCTCTCTTTCAGGAGGACATCCCACCCTGACTTTAAAATGCCTGCATGGAGCACCTCTCCCCATACTGACCCACACGTCCTCTGTCCATCCCGGCTAGCTGAGGGGGTGGACCTGACCAAGGTATTCTCTGGCTTTCTTTAACAGGACCTGGAAGCTTGAACTCCTCAAAACCAGGAGGCATTAGTGTCACCTTCCCCTGGTTACTCGGTTAGCAAAGCAGCATTCCCACAGAAACACTTCCAGGACTCCCTGCAGACCATGGGGAGAAGCTTGGCTCTGGTTGTCCGAAGGAAACATAATTGCCTCGAGCTGCATCAGCCAGCAGCCCATGGCACACATCTCCTCGTGCCCTGAAGAGCAGGTGCTGGAAGATGCGGCGGTTCCTGCAGCACCTGAAGAATCACCATTACTAAACGCGAAGCCTTGACTTACACCATTCCCACCCACCAACTAGACAAGGCACTCGTAGAATCATAAAATCACAGAATCGCTTAGGTTGGAAAAGACTTTTAAGATCATTGAGTGCAACCATTAACCGAACTCTATAAAGTCCACTGTTAACCCATGTCCCTCAGCACCACATCTCCACAGCTTGGAAACCCCTCCAGGGATGGGGACTCCACCACTGCCCTGCCCAGCCTGGCACAGCCCTTCACAGCCCTTCCCACCAAGAAATTGTTCCTCGTGTCCAACCTCAACCTTCCCTGGTGCAACTTGAGGCCATTAAGACCATCAAGATCCCCAATTAGTCCAGGAAGGCCTGAGGATCTGGAGCACAACTGACTTCCCCGTGGCAGGCTGGAGTCCACACCACAGTTGAGTCTCTCAAATCGCTCGCTGTAAGTGGCCCTTGGTCCTTTCCACATCTCCGCTGCTCTGCTCCCGAGGCACACTGACCACCCTTCTCTCACCACGCAAGGGGACATGCACAACGCAGGCATGCCACGCCAGCACCTGGGTGACCCATGCCTAGCCCCAATGCGCCCATTCGCAGGTCCAAAGTCGCCTCATGGGTTGGTTCTCATGTCGCCCACACCCAGGGACATCTCCATGGCGCGGTTCTCAGGCGCTGCCCAGCAGGGCCCCACACACCGTCCTCTCGCTTCCCTCCTCTACCAGCAGCTTCCCGTGGGGGCGAGCACAGCAGCCACGTGTGGATGGAGCCCGCGGAGCTCATGGAAAGGCACCTCCAGAGCCATTTCCCAACCACCCAAAACAGCCAGGGGCCAAGTGTCCGGCTGCCGACCAACACTGACACGACCCACTGATGTCAGCCCGTCCACCCCATGGGTCGATTGTTTGCTGCTGAAGCGCAGCACATGGAGGTCTCCTGCACAAGTTCTGTCAGCAGGATACTACACACCCTGTGTTACCTGTGCAGTGTCACCCACCCAAACCAGCTAAGGAAGGGCCAAGCCCATAGCTGCATGAGGTGGATTTGGGTGTGGGAGCTCCCCCAACAAGGACACTGTGTGTCCCTCAGGGCTGCCAGACCCTCCCCACCCGGCTGTGCCGGGCAGTTGGAGGTGCCAGGGGGTGACACCAGCCCTTGGGCACCGGTCCCCATCAAAGAGGCAGGAGATTCCTCTCTTATGCAGAGAAACAGTGACCACGTGGAAGCCCAGAGCAAGGCACGGGTGACCTGACCTGATCCAGCTGAACCGCAGGCAGGCAGGTCAGCATCAGCACCTTCCAGGCAGCACCAGAGCCATGGGATGAGCCTGTGCAGCAGAGACCTCCTCCAGCCAGGGTAACACCTCCATGAACTGTCCTCTCCCTCATCACCAGGCTTCATGGAGGCATCGGGTAGGAGCGATTCACCCACCCAGCTTCACTGCTGGACGAGCTGCATCCCTTGCTATCTCACATTGAACACGCCCAGCTCCTCTTCCTCCCACTCCTCTGGGTTGTTTAATAACACAAAAGAGACCAGGCGGTGGCTGGTCCCTTCCCCAGCTGCAACTGACCTCACAAGCAAGAGCACTGGACTCCTAGCACCGCCTGCAGCACCCAAGAGCTTCAGCAGAGCCCAACGGTGGCCTTGGCTTCAAGGCACAAGACACACCTACAGAGGAGGGCAATCGATCTGACCTGTCCTGGAAAAAGGAGATTTGGGCCAATTTTGTTACTGTCTAGAAGCTTCTGCTCATGGAGCTTTCCGAGGGTAGGCAGCTCTACTGCAAAAGGTGGAAACCCACCTGGAAGTTTGGAAGTTACAGTGGACAGAGTCCTGACCACGAAGAAGAGCAGATACGGACACACTACGTGGTTGATGTCCCTTGGTCAGTCAGTCATCCTGGACCCCTTCAGTGACCAGAACACAACTGTGGGACGGGCAGTGTCACACAGGAAGGAGGCAAGACCAGAACCCTCCCCCTCAGAGGCTGGACACAGCAGCCCCCTCTGCCTCCACCGGCAGCTCCGCGGGACTTCAGCCATGGCCGGCCGGACCCGCTGCTGCAGGGCTGGGGGAGGAAGGGGCTGGCCAGGCAGAACCGTCCCTCACCCAGGCTGCCGCCTTCGCTGCAGGTTCATCCACCTTGTGCTTCAGAAGCACCCGTGCCAGACACCTCTGGCCTCCACACACAGCAGCTAATAATTAACCAACTCACCATCCAAGCCACTGCGGAACTAACTTGAACACTGAAACCCTGGACACTAGAACCAGCTCTGAAAGCAGGTCAGAGGCTGAGCAAACACCGCGGTGCCCACACAAGCCGCGCTCCCACGTACCCACCTGCCCGCACACGCCGATGAAAGGGCACCGGGGAGCGACGTGCCCGGGCACAGCCACCTTGCCCAGGCCAGGCCTGATAGAGCTCAGCCCTGGCAGGGATTCTCCAGATCGAGGACCAACAGGCGCAAGGCCAGCACTCCCCTCACAGGGCTCACCCAATGCGGACACCATGTGTGGGACACGATCTTAGCATGGATTATCTCACCAGAGCTTTAAGTACCATGCAGCAGGGAGAGGATCTCTGGGAAAAAGGGCACGGTTACAAGCTGCTGCCCCTGCTCCTCAGCTACACGGCACGTGGCCGCAGCCGGGGACGTTGTGCCACGTACGCTGTGCAGGGCACTGACTTCAGAAGAGCCTCTTCAGCACCTATTACCTCCTGGTCCAGGTCTGAACGCTGCAGACCCAAGAGCCGTAGCAGGCCCTCTCTGCTCTGCCGGCTGTGCAGGGACAACCCGGCAGCGCTGAGAGGTGGAGGGACAGACAACCCACGGCTTCCCCAACACAAGTGCTCTGTGGGGACCTACCTCCCGGTAAAAACCTGCTCCAGATTCGTCCGGCCTCAGCTCTAGCTGTTGAATGCCACACGCAAAGGCAGGTTGAGGTTGCAAAGGCGATGGTCTCAGGAGCTCCCTCTCCCTGGGGATGCCTGTGGACAGTACCTAGAAGCCCTCCGCACCACCTGCACATGCATCTCCTCTGATCCTGTCCTCAGAATGAGGCCTTTCAGATCGATGACCCAACAACTCCTTCCTTGACACCTTCCAGACCTCTGACGTTTTTCTGAAGCGTGGACCCCAGAGTGGGTTCAGCACCCAAGGCATGGTCTCAACCCATCACAACATCTCTGTTCCTCACTACCGCTCCTAGCTAAGACGAGGCAGGTACCAACAAGAGACAACACATATCATTACCTACCCAACTCACTATGCAAACTTCACCTCATTAATGGAAAGCCACCCCCCACTCCTCCCAGCAGTCTTCTCTCACACATGCCCTACACCTTAGTCCTCTTCATGGCCAAACACCAAACAGGAGAGTCAAGGAAGTTACCCTAACCCCTATTAACCCCTAGCGCACTTTAAAAGGCAGCACATCTTTCTGGGAGAGGACAATGTGCTTGCGAGCAACGCTCCCTGAGCTGTCGGAGAAGCTGTACCCAGCTCAGGGAAACTCCAACCCCAAACCAGTGTGGTCTCCCCGAGCCTGTTCCTGTCAGAGGACTCCTTCAGAACTGCACCAGCCGAGACCTTGACACCCAGAAGCGTCCTCTGAAGCACTGACCGCAACGAGCTGCGGTCAGTCCAGGCTGGCTGGACTCTGTGTGGACTTTGTTCTCCAGCTCCGAGGGCTCCTGCCCTTCCTCAGTGCACTAACAGAGGATCAGTCTTCCCATCAGCCTTCACCCTGCTGCACAAAGACGGGCTCTTCAAGCCTTTTTTGGGTCACAAACTCCGTATTCCCCCGATCGCTCCTCCCAGCGCTTGGTCCCGGCTGAACCCCTCCATCAGTCCATAGGATGAGGGAGCAGCACTGAGACCTCCCTCTGTCCAAACTCGGTGGTGGCCCTTGGGTACATCCAGCGCTGGATGGGTACCTCAGCTTGCTGAAAACAAAACAGCCCTGGAAAGAGGGCAGTGGTGCTGGCTTAGATCCCTGCTGGGACTCACACATCAAGCCTTTCCAACAAGCCGATAACCACAACTGCAGCTGCACCCCCTGAAAGGGCGTGTTGGGACGGTTCCACAGCTGTCCTAGGGCTAAGGTGGGCAGCACCAGCGCCAAGCACCGAAGTTTTTGAGATGTGGAGAGAGCGTTAGAAACACTTACTGGCCTGTGAGTCTGCATGAGGAATGAGGCAGAGGCCTCCTGAGTGGCCATGTCCAGCAAGCCCGTGCTGGGGAGGTCCTGAGGCTCATAGATTCATCAAGGTTAGAAAAGATGTCTAAGATCATCAAGTCCAACCATCAACCCAACACTACCGTGACCACTAAACCAAGTCCCAGAGTGTCATGTCTACATGTGTTTTGAACACCTCCAGGGACGGTGACTCCACCACTGCCCCGGGCAGCCTGTGTACCTCCAGCCTATGGTGTCCTGACTTTGCGGCTCACAGCTCCCCTTGGAGCGAGCCACGGCCCACAGACCAACACGCTGAGTCAACAGATAACAAACAGGGAGACAGGACATAACACAGGAGAACCAACAGCAGCTTAGACCCGCAGCGTTCACTGCTGCTTCCTCCCGTCTCACTGACCCCAAGAGAACATCGCTCGCCTGGCCACAGAGGCCTGTTCTCAGCACCAGGCAGATAACGGCAAAAATGGGTATTCTAAGCAAAGACCAAACCAAAGCACAAACTTTGCAGCTCCGGTGATCAGGGCTCACTCTGCCACAACGAGCCACAGTCCCAGAGGAAGTCCAGAAAGGTCAATCTTGAGCTTGTGCCTCCAGGACGAGCCACAGTAGCCACCCCGGCCAGCAGCAGCCTCGCGTTAGCTGGCTGGTCGCTGCCAGAGAGGGCTCGGAGCCCTCCGCAGGGAAGGCTCTGCAGCAGGCAGGCCCCAGAGAAGCACTACCTGTCCCAGCGCAGCCAGGTGAGGGATGAGGACTCCAGCACAAGCGCTCAACCTCAGCTGCTCCCCTGGGAATGTGGCCGCTGAGGCCGGGCTGCTACTGGCCCAGCTCCCGCTGGAAGCCGCTGGCAAGCAGGAACAGGTCCCCCGCCGCTCCCTGCCCGGGTACACCCACATTCCCCAGCCGTGAGCGCAGCCTCCCCTCGCCTGGGAGCCTCCCGGCCCCCCGGGAGCAGCGTGCCGCAGGGCAGCGCAGCCTCGGCCACCCACCCGGAGCCTCCGGGACCTGCGGGACCGAGCCCCTCGAGCTCCCTGCATGGCAGCGAAGCCCGGGCTGCTCCTGCGCTGCTGCCCGGAGCTTGGCTCTCCCGGAAAGCGTCCTGGGCGCAGAGCTTAGACCTGTGATAACTAAACATGTG
>VZZY01015742.1:0-30218 GCA_013400335.1 Eurystomus gularis
GCCTTAGCATGTCCTCCAGAAGGTTATCTTTATTTCTACTTTATAAGGTAAAGAGACTTTAAGGTAAAGGAAAGAAGATGGAGAGTCAGAAGATCCTTTCTCTTCTCCTTGCCATTGTAACATTTTGGAGCATGGTTCATCACCATTGTGTTACCAAGTCAGCCGTGTATTATGCCCCCGCCTAACTGAAACCTGCTGGTATTTCTTCCAGTTAGTATTTTTCTAGAAGCTAAACTAATGCAGCAAAACATAGTTTTAAACATACATTATTTCAAACAGAAATGAATGAAATAGTGAATACAAAGTCTAAAATTCCAGTTAAAAATTTAACATAGCTGAAACAAGATCCTTCCAAGATGGGACTACTTGTCCACCAAAAAGTTTCATAGTTTTTCTTGTAAGACTCATGCACCAGTGCTGTGCAGCACACATCCCAGTCAAAGTTGTGGCTGTTCTCAGGGGTAGTCTCCAGTGGTACCTTGTTTACACGTGCTGTGCTGCACTTTTTGGGAAACTGCATTACAAGTGATAGAGTTTCATCTGTGCAGAGTCCATTTTCTGGAGTGGATTTGTGGGATTTGGGTCAAAGGCCTTGAGTCCCACATAAAACTTCAGAATAGCTACAGCAGAACTGAAGAATGTTTATTCCAGACTTTACTCTGGAAAAAATTATACATAAGTCACAGTCAGCTACAGGCTGTCTAAAACAATTCTTCCATGGGTTTGGCCTGTTCTGTCAGCTCTGGCTTTACTTCATTTTTAAACTGGGAAAAAAACAAAGGCAAACCCAAAACAGAGGAAAAAAAAGACAAGGCAAAACAGGACAGAAGCCTGTGGAAACAACTCTCCAAATATTCATCCATGATTAGACCTTGTTTCTAGGAAGGACAGCTGTGAACTCCTTCAGAGCAGCCATGGGAATTTGCAGCAGTGGCTGCGGTGGAGCAGGCAGACCGACATCAGTGTTGAGGGGTGTGAGCTGGAGAAGGGGTCAGGAACTGCTCACAGGGAGACAGCACCCGTGGGCTGCTGCATCCCACCAGTCCTCACCCCTTCCAACTCAGCCTACCCCTTGTCAGGGGCAGCCCTAAACTATTTTCCTCCTCCCAGTTGTAGAGGAACACTGGATCCTTCTGGGGAGTGGCCAGAGGGGAAACCAAGAATTGAGGGTAACAGAGATATAGGAAAAACCTTAAAAGAAAGTCAGTCCTCGGTTTTGACTGGCTGAATGAATTTACTTTGCTTTAGAAATTGAATGCAAAAGAAAAAAAGGTGAACAAAGCAAGTAAGATTGCATTTTACACTTTCCAATAAGGTGGGTGTTCTTTTTAATATCCAAAAATCTTCTTACTAATCCTCATATACGCAAGGATGAGTCATTTATGTTAGTGTTTCCCACACTTCTACTGACACCAAGAAATCCTAGTAAGCTGCAAGGGCTATTTCAGTGTGGAAGGTTACTCGAGGAGCAAACTCTGCCAGGGAAAGTGAGAACAATCTTTCTTCTCAGCCTGCAGACGTGCTAATGTCACAGCCCATTCTGCAAACTGGAGGTCAGCTGCAGTGCTGCCATGGGGGGTCCCCACTGCAGCAATGTGCTGCTGAGCCCACCTTGCTTCCAAATGCAATTTAGGCTCTCAGTTTAGGAGAGAATTCCTTTTCTCTCTGTACATTAAAATTGAAATCCCCAGCTCATGTGAACTGACAACCTTCTGGTTTGATCTCAGGAGGGCTGAGCATGAAGCAAAGATAAGTGATGAGTAGATAAGCACAGGGAAATTAATGTCCTTCCTCAGTTCTCTCTGTGAGAGGCTGCAAGATGGATTCATTTTCTAAGACCAAACTTCTTGAGCCCAAGTGCTTGCCAGTAGGATCCTAAAACTACATATTACCTTCAGCAATAAAGAATTCAATCTTCTAAGCAAATAATACAATCTGCTTTTGAAGGCGTGGAAGTAAACACAATTAACACTGTCCCGTGCAAAGTAAGTGTTAAAACATGGTAATGCATCTGCAAAGTCAAAATCCACATTCAGAAGATTAAATACTGAGATTTTAGACACGGTATCTGCCCCTTGCACACCAGTTACCACCATGTCTACTCACTGTACCTCTTAGTGTCAGCTGTGCTCCCCAAGTTTCTTATCTTGGTAGGCCAGAACCTACACAACTTCCTCTGGACTTCACTGGAGTACTGTGTGTTACAGCTCATTTTCCCGGAAAGGAAATATCTTTACAGTCATGTTTATATAAAACAGAAAGCTTTTCTTCTTAAAAAAAAAACAAACAAACAACAACTTGCCTTAAAATACTTTCTAGGCTCTCTCTTTAAACACCTAATGTTCAAGTTTCTTTAGGTTCGAGGTGGACTCAGTTCCGGTTTCTACTTTTTGGGAAAAGCTCACAATGGCTGTAACAGATCTTTTCTTGCAATTATAATTTTTAATAGTTAAAAATAAGCCCCTGCTCCTTGTAGTAGAACAGCTACTCACATTTAAAAAACATTTGTGCTGAATGTGATTAGTGCTCACTAGAAGTAAATCCTTCGTTTTCTCTCTCTTTTTTTTTTTTTGTTAAGAAAAATGGGGCCCATCTCCCTCTCCTTCCCTGTTCCTATAGCAGGGTATCAGTCAGTATGTGCAAACCACTAAACTCCTAGAAAATGTCAGAAACTATGATCACAACTTCCTCTGTCAGTGACTTGGTAATGGCTAACACTTAAAAAAACCCCCCAAGTCTCCCAGCCCATCAAGCAGTAATTCCCCCTTATTACCGTAGCGACATATTTGATGGGTCTGTGGGTCTTACCGAGCAGTGGAACAGAATGCACAGAGAAACTGGGAGGCACAGAGACTGTAGAAGCACAACTAACTTCAGAACTGGGTGTGTCTTTGATATTTAGTCAATCCTTTCACAGCCTCCCTAGCAAAATCAGTGAATTTCCCACTCTCCTGAAAACAGACAGAGTGGGAATGAGAAGGAAGGATGTGAACCTCTGCTAAAGGATATTTTTTTAAAAATGTAAAGTGAGTGATGCTATCTGCAACACTTCTCATAAGAAAATTAATTTGTAAAAAACCGTTACCCTAAACAAATAGATTATTTTGTCCCTGAATATGTGGATTCAGATTCTTTTAGAACAGTAGAACGATATTATAATAATCAGCCTAAAAATAAGTCATCCTTTGCATCATAAAAACAAGTTGTTTCCATGTAGAAATAGTTTTATGAAAAATAGGATTAAGGTGTATTACAGAAACACAATAGTTTGCATGTCTATCCTATGCTGAGAGCATAGGCAGTAGTTGCCTGAGGAATGGGATGAGTATCTTGTAGTCTGGGAGATCAACAGCTGAAAGTAACAGATCCTCAAACTCACCATATTCATACAGAGTTGTAGGGCTGGTTGCAAGTGCAAAGGTCAATCTAGAGGCCAGACAACCTGCTCCCTCAGAGACTCCCAGGAAGTGACAAGTAAGGAGGATAAGGCTGTCACATCTCTTCCAAGTGACATTTTGGCTGTTCTGGGCAGGAGCTGCCAGGAGGCTCTTGTCTGGCTTCCCTCATCCTTCCACTTGTCTTGCTCCAGCTGCAGGGCCGTGGCAAGCAAATGTCAGCAGTGTGCTGCTTCTGAAATACCTCTGCCTGCTTTGGAGCTGAGCTGTCCTGAAACACAGTAAGTGCAAAAGATCGGTCATAGATGGCCAAAGCCAAACAGACTGTCTGGGACTTTTTTTTTTAACCTCCAAAAAGCATTTCCAAACTTCCTTTTTCACCTGGTNNNNTGTAAAGCTAAAACTCCTACCAGCTCTGTATCTGTTTCATGGACCCTTGTGGCACAATGCTTTCTCACCCAGTACACCTTTCCTCACCCTAAAGTAGCCAGGAACTCTGCCTGGTGTGTCTTACTCTGTTAGATGACACCAGCAAGTTAGCTCTGCTGAGGCAGGACCTGTTTGCAAGCCAAGGTCTCCGCTGAATTTACAAAATCACCGGGGTGGGAGAAGGCATGAAGGTGGCATGGCTGCTGCTTCCTTTTTGCTCTGTTTGAGAGTATAGACAAAACCACTGATGCTTTTCTCCATTACTTGCAGGCAGTGTGGAGAGGACTTTGCTTCATCTGCTGCCTCTGCACAGCCTAACTTTTCTCACCGGCAAACTTGGTCACACCACATAAACACGAGCCCCCCAACCCATAAACACCAATGCTCTGCCTGCTAAGGAGAAGAGCATCCAGCCCTGCACCAGGTCAGCCCAAGGCCCCAGGCAGCCCAGGATTCACCTTTTAACTGCAAGTCAATAGTACTGGAGTGTGTGCACTTACCCTTAGGCACATGTTTAAGAGCTGTGATTTGCCAGTGCTTAAACTAGTGCAATCCACTGGCCAAAACAAACTGGCCAAGGCTTGAATCTAGGGAGCCAAAAAATCTAATAATAGAGGAAAGGAGAACATTGAAAATTAATTTTAAGATGAATGGTTTCTTTTATTAAAACACATCAGCATATTGCCTTTATAACCAAGGATCTGGAAACAAAAGCTATGCATAAAAGGAGCAGATGTTTTATCCTGGTGATGTTTTCTGTTTGAAGAGAATGAGATTCTTTCCATATTACATGAAACCCTTCAGGGCTGCTGTTAACTTTACGCATAAAGCAGCCCCTTGCAACGGATCCTGACACAAGCACCATGCCCAGACAGAACATATTTTTCCTACCTCATGACACAGGGAAACCAAATGCAGTTACAGTCTGTTTAGATTTTGCGAAATCCAGGAGACTCAGGCTTAACATGTGCTGAACAGTCATGAAGCTTGTTTTAAGAGATGCTAGCAGTTATATACAAGTAATATTTTGATGCTGGTTTAGTAGTTTCTAGACAGACATTTGTTTGCAAGAGAAGTAGCTGGAGTAGAGAGGAAGTTTATTTTCTAAAAAAAAAAAAGCTAGATTTTTTTACAGGACTTATTCCAGTCTTCCCATATTCAGCTAACATGTGTTCCAATAGTGTCATTTAATCTTTGCTTTCATCTGAGTGTCTTTGCAGCTTACAAAACTATTCAATGTTTTAAGCACAAAAGCCTTTTTCCAAATCTTGTATGTCTGGAAGCGTTCCCACTTCCATCCAATCTAATAAAAGCTGTTACCTCTTGTTACCAATCTCCTTTCTCAGACCTGCAGGCCATCACACTACAAAAAATGCAAATCACACACAAAAGAGACCTTGTGTGCATTTTCAACTTCAAGTTTTACATAGAAAAACCCCTTGTATTTCAGACTAAGTTTCTTCTTGTGAAAAACAGGTCCTAAGGGATATGGTCTGATTGGCCAGATCTACTACAACCCACCGGCTGAACTGTACTCTCCATCTCCCAAAGAATAATTTGAATATACAGTTAATAGTGGGTTTATGAGCCCTGTACCTTGGCTTCACTGCTGCAGTGTGTTGTCACTCAAATGAGTGTATTTATAACAGCTTTCTAGTTCAGGTCAGAAGTACACCCTTGAAGCAAATTTTCTAGGGATTTCTCCTTGCAATGCCTCATTCCTGATCAGTGGGCAGGCTTGGGGTGCACCAATGTCATTCCCTTTGAAGGACAGTATCACTCCTTTCATATTCCATAACACTAGGAGATTTTTTTTCCAGCCAGCAATGGGCATCCAGTCCACATGGTCACGCTGCTGTCAAACGAAAGCCCTCAAAATGGTCCAGTGGTGGGCACCACCTCCTCAGCACTGTTTTTTTTGCTTGAACGCCCTGCGTGGAGCAGAGTAGCAATGCCTGGTGCAGGGGCCCACCACGGGGCAGACCCTGCTGTGCTGTGGGCTGCAGGCTGCCAAGGCCACCCCAGCTACCCCCCTGCCTCCTGCCATCCTATGCCATGAGGGTGGCCGGCACCATGGAAGGGAACTGGTGTCCAGCTTGCAAGCTCTTGCAGGTGCCTTTGTCATCTGTGGGAGCTTTAATTTGGCAGCTGCTCACAAGAAGGATTTTGCATGCCAGAAAGCTAGGTGAGCTTTTGTTGCTCTTACGTATTTGCCCGATGCTTGAAAAGAGCTTTCTTCCTACTGCCGGATCTTATAACAGTTGTGAGCTCAACTCCTGGCATTATCAGCACCCTCGGCACTGGTTGTCCTTCCAGAGGCACGAAGTGTGGGAGCTGTTTTGCAAGAGCTATGGGCTGAGCCTTTAAATAGCCATTTTTTTAACTCTTTATTTAATGCTGAATCATTATTTCCTCTTGAGAAAGAAATACATTCCTTCACCTAGATTCTTGCACAGTACAAGTGAGACATCACACCAGCAGGAAAGCCAGGCATAAATGCATGACCCCATGGTAAGGTCCCACATGGGAGATATAACCATGAAAACACAGTGTCCCACTGTGTTTGCCAGAAAGTCACCCCCTTGCCAGGGAGGCACTCCTCAGCTCTCCAGGACTCCACAGGGAGTGGAGATGGTCTTTTCAGGAGCTCAACACCACTCACAGTTGGGATGACACCCAGTAAGACACATTTTATTCCTGACTTTCTGGACTCATATATAACATCCTATGCTCATTATGTCCTTGGTGACTTCTTCAATCATAACATCAAATTTCAGATTTCACTGTAGAATACACTTTGAATATGACTGTCACTGGAAAAACTCACTTATTGACAGAAGGGATTTTATAAACATGCTATGACATTCTTCTTCATGTGATTTACGCTGAGATACCCCAGACACTTAAGGGCAGGAGTAAATCAGGACGTGTACATTTCCTCTGCCAGCAGTGCCCATATTTCATAGGGGCATGAATAGACATTTCTAGATAAGAAGTGGAAAATTCTTTCCTCTATCTGAAGCACTCCTTTTATACTATGCTCCCCACCTTCCTTATCATTTGGTAGTGTTGTTAGCATTGCTGTAGTGCTGATTATTTGAACAGAAGAGATAAAACCAAATTTTTATTTTGCATTTCTTCAGTAATCCTCAAAAATATTGTGTTGGGTTAAGAAACAAAGTTAGTGGGATTTACGGACTAGCTTACTAGTACCATAGCAAGAAACCAGTTTAGGTACGGCTAGATTAGGTTAGGCTAAGGTAGACTAGGCTGGGTGAGGAGCAGGACAAATAGATCGGCGATATCTGGGGTTAGAAACTCCGTTCTCGGGAACTGCAGCGTTGTTCCTGCTTAGTACTACATACCGTGACGTTGTGGGGTGGGGGAAGAGGAAAGAGGAGGGGTGATCTCCTAACAAACAGCTGTTGCAGCTGTAGAGAGGAAAAAGGAGAAAGATCAGGAGCAGCAGCAGCAACCCGACCCCCGCAACAGGTAATGTCTCTTGAGGACAGCTGACCTAGACTGCTCAAATGCAAAAAGCAAGGAGGAAAAAAAGAAGGGTGGGATGTGCCTGTGAGAGGAAAGTGTATCTTTTGTACTCCTCCTCAGCAGTTTTCTTCTTCCTGAGCTATAGCGCTTGCAGCTTGACACAGGGGTGGGAGGGGGAAGGGGTAGAAGTTCAGACCAACATGACTTAAAAGGAAACTGTGTCAGCAGAGGGGCTTTTCTAGCAGACCTTTCCTGCAGAAAAAAAAAAAAAAAAAGAGAGAGAGAGAGAAAAAAAAAAAAGGAACATCGCTCTCTGGTTTCAGCAGGAGAGTTGCTTCCTCATGTGCGGGCAGCCAGTATGGGCTCATGGGAAGGCAGTGGAGAGCAGCAGCTCTGAAGGCAGGGAAGCGCTCAGTTCATGAGGCCTGGGTGCGACCCTCTCCCAAGACAGACCTGAGTGATGCCTTCATCCTGGCACCTTGCAAGAGACACCTAGCCAGGGCAAGGGCTACCCCCAGCTGGGTGCAGCTGCTGTGCTGACACCTTAGCTCAAGGGTACATGGTCCTCACCACCCTTCAGACACAGAGGTCACCTCCACACTTACCTAAGATGATAGCTACCACAGAGATATACTGAAGACATTCATCCAAAAAATAATAAAATGCCACAGTTATACTCGTGTAATTTTCTGTCTTTAGAAATATGTCGGACTTTGTAAGCTAAAACTAGATCACTGGTAAAATCTCTGCTGGTGAATAAAAGGGAAAAGAGGATGTTTGGGACCATGCTGCTGTGTGTGCTAGTTCTGAGTGGTCTTCTGTTTCATCTAGTTCCCTAGCTTTTGAGCCTAGACAGAAAGCAGGTAAAGTTTTCCACTAAACAAGGTTGATCCTAAATATGATAAATGCATCCATAGAATTTCAAGGTATTTGGTGTAAAAGCAGCCACAGTAAGTAACGTGGAACTAACAACTAAAACAACAGGCAGCAAGTTCAGCCTTCTGGGTCTCTGTACTGCAGCACCCATGTCTTTCTTCTCTTGTCACCAATGCAGGCAGGTTGCTGAAATGTGCAGTGCTCCTCCAGTGCTTTCAAATGAACGCAACTTGAAAATGTTAAAGTACATCACATTACAAGGCACAAAGGAAGCAGCAAGTCCATTTTGCAAACCAGGCACCAGGGAGGCTAAGTGAGGTGTGTGAGGTCAGCCAGCACGTCAGGGGCAGGGGCAGGAACTGAACAGTTACCTGGTGGGCTGCTGTGCAGTGTTTGTCTGCAAGGGTACTGCAGAAGCAAGCCCTGTGAGGTAAATATGGAATGATGACTGCTGTAAACCGAAGGGAGCAGGAAATTTGATTAAAGTCCCTCTATTCTGCGGGTGATCTTTCAAATAGATGCAAATGACTGAATTTTGTGCTGTCACACGAAACTGTTAGGACAGTGAAATAGATTATTCTCACCCGGTTTCTGGTTCTCTAGATAGAGATCAGCCTTTGAATGGGAAAGACCTTAGAGAACAGTTACATTTTGGTTAAATTTGATTACACCCAAATCACCTTTTGTCATCTGCAGATTTCTGCATTTCTGTCAAAGGCTTGTGATTTGCCTTAGTTACCTTTTGTGTGGGATCCCATTCTGAGATCAGGGCTGTTCCTTCGGAGTGGAGAGCATCACCAAGCAAGGGAGCTGTGTTGCCCACAGCTCTGCCCATGCTCCAGGCAACACTGGCACGCTGCCCGCCAGCACATCTCTACACTTACTGGGAATATGGGGCACTCCATAAATGCCAGCAGCATGTATATATTTCAGTAGTTGCCAGTACATTTTAAAGGTGTCGATTTCTAACCTGAATTGGCTGCCATATTGCCAAAACACTAGTGCGAAGCTGCGTTTACAAACGTCCTCTTGGTTACACCCTGTTTAGCCAAGATTAAGCAGCTTAAGAATTGTAAAGACAACAATTTTCTAGCCAGCCAATGGAGGAAGAGTTCAGCAAACAAACCCAAACCACTGAAAGACAAGTTCTGAGGATGAGAGACAGATGTAGCAAATTAAACTTTGTAAGAAGAGAGAAACCATACGCTCAACTTGCATCCCATGCAAAGCTCATGTGGCAGTATCAGACCAAAGAGACCGGTGAAGGTGCTGACTGGAAAGCTTCAAGATTTTTGTAACTATTCTCGTAACTTTCATACCCGTTACAGCAATTCCAATCCACCCATCAATAACCTTGTTTCTTAAATCAGAACAAGGTTCTTATTTTTTTGCCTTTTTGTAATGTACAGCATCCCTTTTTTTTTCTTACAAGACAGCATTATTCCGTAATAAAGCAGATGGGATTTTGGGTCAACATTTATAGACCTCACTGGACTTTAGTTCAGTTCAGTTGTATCATACTTTTCCCAAAGGGAGTGTTTATGGAATACATTCCTCTGTCTGGATCCTAACATGTCTTATTTTCATAGTATCAAAGGGCACTGATGTCTGTTGGGAGGTAAATTATGCCAACAATTCTTTCTATGCTCATAGAAGTGATGGTATGAAGAGCAGCCATCCTGTGTAACAGGAAGAGAGGAAGAAAGACATTTTCTATGACCTCCCTAGGATATACTTAGATTAAAATTTTAGAAGATCAGTTTATCTAGATCAATTTACAGAAATGTGTATTGTTAATTATGGTCTTGGTCCAATGCTGGGAATGAAGTATATGCATTTATCATATTTAGATATTTCTAAACACAGAAATTCACCGTGTTTGTTAATGTACACATACCAATGTTTGATGGCAGAGACATATCACATAAACTCACTGGATCAAGGGGCAGCTTAAAGAGATCTTACTACTTACTGGGGCAGGAAATTAATTGGTCAAACAGAGGAGATAAATTCTAGAACAAAATTAACAAGCTCATTTCTACCAAAAATACACAGTCCTTTTCATAGATGGAGGACAGGATAGCCTCTCCAGAATAAGTTACAGGAAAATACATTTCTAGGAAAGGGAAATTAAGTATCTCCAAAGCCTATGAAGTTTTGCAAGAAGTCAAATTACCTAAGAAAATTAGGTTAGAATACATACAAAAGTTAGTCTGCTCCAACATGAGAAATTTTGCTTTATTAAACACAACTTGAAACACAGGCAGTGCAGAAAGACAAAGACACTAATGTAACGTTTATCTGGAAAAACTGTAGAGCAAGATGGTTAAGTAAAGGAAAGGCAGATATCCTTCTGACTGCATCAAAGAAAGCAGATTGAAATGAGGCTTTCTTTTACATTTCTTCACTTATATTTTTATAAATACTTACAACTATGCTGTCTGCTGGAGACACTGCAAGTTATCTGCATTGTACTTTAAGCTGTCTTGAGCACCTGCTAGAGGCATGTCTCCTAGGAAGAACAGGATGTTCTCACTCAGATGTAGAAATCCCAAGGCTGGTGTCTGAAGGAGTCCAAGGCCCCCAGCAGGGCTGCTGTGGGTCCAACCCCAACAGTCCCTCAAGTCTGGTCACATTGTCAAGGCAGAGCCAAGCCAAGGGCCTCAGGCTTGAATCCAGCACAATCCAGCACCTTTATTCAGCTACTTTTCCCGCTGGAGGCACAGATTTCTGTATGGTCACAGATCACCTTAATCACTAGTGGAAACTCAAACTTTTTTCTGGACGTATCCCAGGCACACCAATAAAGGGAGTCTTTGATCCATTAGGGAGACTACTGTTCTGCAACCACTGACAGACACAGACACTTTTCACTGATCTGTTTAAATTTCAGCTTTTTTCCTTTGATTTACTAATGTATCCAAAAAGGGTGCAATTTCCACAGGTTAAAAATCTTCAATATTATAGTAAGTCATAGAGTTTGCCTTATCATTTTTACCTCCACAGCTTTACCATGAATACCTACCTCTTTGTGTATGACTTAATGCAATTCTGTGGACATTCCTGGATATTTACAAATATGATCATCAGGTTCATGTCATTTGGAAAAGGTAGGACTCCTTCTGTATTTTCCTTAAACATTTTAAGAGTCAGTGACACGGAGATACATCAAATTAGAGATAAAGTTAGGATTCTGAAGAGGTGTCTGTCCAATATCAGGGGCTGTAATTTCTATTAGAAAAATATTGTTTCTTCCATTAAAAAGATGAACAAATTACTGGTACCTGTGTTCCACCTGTATCACATCAGCAATAAAGCTCTTATTTTGCTAGTGAACTTTAATATTCAGGAGCATGCTAGTAGCATTTAACTTAGACATAGAGCTAAATGTGACTAGATCCAGTCATCATGGTAAATACTAATCTTATTGAAGCCACTAGGAGGGAATATCTTTGTGGTTATTGCACATGACTTTCTATTTCCAAAAACATTGCATCATATTTCTCTTTCTATTCCCTGAGTTAAGGCATAAAAATAGAAAACTAGTTACTGGAAATTTAAAATTCTTTAAAATGGTGGACAGTTGTAGACACATAAAATACCTACATTTTGGTCTACTTGTTTTAGGAAGTGGCAAGGGTACAGATACAGGCAGCAATTCAGCATCTCCTCATGTTCAGACATTCCTCATACATTTCCTCAATATTTCCCTGTATTTAGAAATATCCTGAAGTGTTATCTCTAAACCAACACATCCTGAACAGTGTTTGCCAGTGCATCAAGTATAGGGGATCCCATTCTTTTCTCAGCTTCCTGCCTGTGTGTCAGAGCCACACATACAGAGTGGACTGCCTCCTTCCATCCTGAAGCTTTGCTTCTGCTACCCAAAAGTTTGGTACTGTGTGAACTCTATTTCTTGTCATACCCAGTGATAACAGGGCAAGAGCAAACCCAGTAGCTGGTCCTGACTTCTACTATATAACTAACCTTTAATTTTCCTCTTCATTTTATCTGTAGATTCATTGGCCGACACATTTTACTCCATAGGACTTGTAATGCGCCTTTGCCAGTTGTTATCTATATTGGAAATCCTACACATCCTCATTGGCATCGATAAAAGCCGTCTCTTCCCCAGGCTTTTGCAAGTAAGTTCATTTCTGAAGACCCTCCTTCCGTGACCTATACACTTTAGTCTGGGGCTGCCTCTGGGGACACGCCCAGGCTGAACTACTCTGAATGGTCCAGCTGCACCCTTTCTCAGGGAGCTTGGTCTGTTAACAGCGTGCTAACTTCTGGAATTCAGGCCTCAGAACTGGGCTGGGAAAGAGTTGCTCTTTCAATACTTTTTCTTTTTGAGTAAAACTCAACAGTGAGGGCCCCATGCCCAGCCCACAGTAGCAGGGACCTTGAAGATGTTCAGAGGAGTGGCCACCTGCAGAAATGGGGCAGTTCTCATTTCTAGGGCACCATAGGTGGCTAGGGTTACTACCAGAGTACCATTTCAGAGCCTAAGTTTCAGTAGCTGTGAGAAAACCATCAGCTCATCAAGCCTCCTGAAGCAGGGTTTGCTGGTGGACATGGAGTGTGGAAGGAAAATAATTGATTAAGAAAGATAAATTAAGGGACTGAAGAAGATTTAATGCTGGGAGGGAAAAGAAAAGAATTGTCATATTCTTCCTGTAATGGTCTCTCCCCTCTCAAATCCAGACATGGACAAATTGTGGTACCATCCAGACGTTCTGATGCTGTTAAGGGGTTTACAGGGCATATGTTCAGCTGTAGGCAGAAAATCAACCAAAAGATCACATGCTATAGCAGACAGCAAGATGATTTTCTGACATTTTCCTCACCACACTCTTGTTTTCTGTTGGGAGTTAATCTCAAGTTTTGGTATTTTTCTTAATGCACTGGCAAAAGTAAAAATGTTGACTTGCGTTTACTTTCAAACCTTTCCAATCCTGAGTATTTGAATAACGGTGAAACTAGTATTGCTCTCAGCAGTCAGAATGTAGAAGACTAAGAGTAGTTAGTTATGTTTTTAGTTTTTTGGATAGCCCATTTTTGTCAAATGATGTATGGCATAGGTGAAGATGTTCCTCTTTTAAAATCTCTATTGGAAATTGACTAATACAGATCTCTGTTCTTCATGCTGCTCACTAAGTATGGTAGCAAATTTGTCAAAATGCAATTAACTGGTTTTTCCTGCCTAAACCTACACATTTTTACGCTAATCTAGGAAAAAGTATCCTATCTAAAGTGTCCTGCAACAAATCTCACGTCATCTCCTGGAGGGAAGAGCAGCTTGCTAATGCTAATAGTCATTAAAGCAAGGCTTGTCCTGGCAGAGTTTACACATTCCCCAGCCCTGACATAGTCCGTTCCTTTCCTACCCAGCCCTACAGAAGCAGAGATCAGGGAAGCCTGCACAAACGCTGCTCTGTGTCACCACACAGGACACTAGATATGAAACGGATATTCTGAGCAAGAAAACTGTGACCTTTATTGGGCATTGCCAGTACTGCAGAGCTCTCCAGGGCAGCATGGAGAAGGTGGGTCAGGGAATGGTAGGGCACTCCAAGTATCTGCCTCATAACAAACAGAGCTTTGGATCCTCAGTTTGTTCTTTCTCATCGTAAACACAACTCTGTTGCCTTAATGTTAGCAGTAGTCTCATGCTACCCATGCAAGGTGTACAGATCTTTGATGTAGCCTCTGCTTTTACACGGGTTGCCCTGCTTTCACTGTGAAGAGTGCAGGTTCAGCAGTCGTGTGCCAACAGTAGTCCCATGTACCTTGCCACACTTTCCTTCTTGCCTCTTAGAGAAAAAAAGAGATGTATTTTCCGCAATGAATTGCAGCCTGCTGGGCTACTGCACATATTCAGGGCACTGATAAAGCTGCAATAAGTAGGTAATGGCCGCCCTGTTCTGCATTCCCACCATCTGTTCTGACTCTTAAGCTTAAGAATATCCCTAGATGCATCTCTCAGGCCATGCACACATACGCATATCCACAGTGAAATTCACCTCAGGTTCATCTCAGCTCATCTTCATCGTCATACAAGATGTTCAGGTGGCTCTGGCAATGTTAGGGAAGCACATGTGTGGAGGTAATGCCACCTTGAACAAAACAAATTGTGAAAGCACACTGGTAGTGGCTGGTTGCTCTGAAGCCATCATAGTGGAGACAAGACTTAGGCAGAGTTTAAACGAGGGATTTCTGCCTAACCACTATTGTGGTTTAGTAGCATTTACAAGGGATGCTTCAAGGTATGCATTACAGAAAATGGAAAAGCAAGCTCAGGGGTGTTTTCTGGAAAAACCCATTCAGGATGACCTCACAGAGGAACAATGTCGCAGGCCACCAGGCACCTGAGAAGGGTTAGGTAGGCCAAGGCCCGGTCATACCATGAAAGAAGGATGAGTCCTGTGTGATTGATGCTCTGGAGGAAGGGAAAAAAAGGGAGGGTCACAAAGTTGCTGCAACGGGATATCTCTCAGGGCATTTGCAGCTTGAAT
Source organism: Eurystomus gularis (assembly GCA_013400335.1). NCBI lineage: Eukaryota > Metazoa > Chordata > Aves > Coraciiformes > Coraciidae > Eurystomus > Eurystomus gularis. The sequence continues at coordinate 14,708 of VZZY01015742.1, forward strand.
CATTGAGAGAAGGATAGGAGAACATGTCACATGCCATTGCAGTTGCCAAAATACAGGATAATGAAATTTATCAGTCTGGCTAGGGAGTAAAGTCTGATGGGACTAGTACTTTAGCAAGCGAGAGGGCAGGAAAGATGTAAGAAAAGACTGGTGCTTTTGTGAACAAAATCCCAGTTCTTCATCCTGTGCAAACAGGATGGGATTTGCCAGACCAAAAGCACTGTACTATGGCTTTGTGATAAAACCATTATTTTTAAACTTAATCTAAATATTTAGTAGCACTTTTCTTACTTTTTTTTTTTTTTTTTAAACACTCGGTAAACCAAAGAGCTATGTAAGGGTTTCAGGTACCAAGTATGAAACTGCACAGTCACAGTTATTAAAAAATGGAAGTGAATGTGCTGCCTGCTCCTGCTCTAACCTCAGCTCATCTCATTTGCTGTTTCACTTACATGCTTCAGATTCCCAGGCTACCTTCTGGAAATTTATGCCATTCTACAGAACTTACTGTATCCTGTGAGAGACCAGTGCTGGGAGAGGAAGGAAATTCCAGTTCGATTTTAACATAAAAACAAGAAGGAATGAAAAATGAAACCACTCTATTATGCTTTGTGAGGTGTCAGCACATACTTCCTTATTATGAACGTGAAAACATATGACTTCTAGTTTTGCATTCTTTTTTTAAGCATGAGAGTAGCAGCAGAGAATACCATATTTTCATTCATGCAAGGACAGATGATCCACAGAAGAAATGTGCTGTGGCTGAGCAGCAGCATGTGCTTTTTATATATATGTATGTGTGTACACATATTTACGTATGTACTTGATTTCATGTATATATATATATATGGACATGTGTTTATAGGGTCACAATATCAGCATTTACTGGAATCTCCTCTTCTTCAAGTAGCACCTTCCCTTGTCACTTGCTGAAAATGTCCCCAGCCTCTGACTAGCCGCTGCATCTACCTTTGGTTTCTGTGGGTTACCTTAAGGTATGAGTGCTATGAAAAAAAGAGCACAATGTCTTGGAAGGGAATCAAGGCAAGCAGGCAGGCAACCTCCTGATTTACATGGAAAAGAGGTAGGATGCCACTGTCTACCCTCATGAGGACCTCAGCAGCCAGGCCTGTGTCCTGCCCTGCAGATGTGCTCCAGAGCAAGGCCACAGGCAGTTTTCGGTTTAGGCCTCTGATAGCTGTTTTGTGCAGCCCATGTTTGCTGGCTGGGACTTCAGCCTAACAGGAACGGAAGACTTACAGGGAACCTGCTGTGTCAGGTCCAGTTCCCCACTCTTGCAGGTCCTTAGCCTACTTCACACAGTCTGATTAGTGCCTTCCATCACCTGCAAATAGTGAGGCTGAGGGCCTCCAGTGCTTTCCTTCCCAAACACGAATCCTCTACTGGAGGTAATCTTCTGACCCCCAGCTAGGTAATACTCACTGCCTCTTGTGCAGCTGCTTGGGCCCTGGGGAGAAAAGGACATCCACAACCTCTTCCCGTCCCAGACCACGTGGCTGAAATTGTGGGTCTCCATAGCCAATCTGTCTCATTGGCCAGTGCTGATCCTTTTGAAATGGGGTATGGTATCTACCCGTTTACTGCTTATCCTTTTATCTCACTGAAATTGGATCAGCTCCTGATCACTTGACTCATACTATTTTCTAGCACTTTTCCACCTAGCCACCTCTTGAAGAGTAAGCGACCATTTGGAAAATTAGCCAGCTCTCACATAAAAAAAACATGTCCACCTTTTCATTATCATGATAAAGCTTTGGTTTTGGTGAGACAATAACCTGTGGCAATTCCCTGAAATATCTCTCATATTAGTGATATTGCAGAACTCTTTCTCCCATCCCAGTTGGATTTTAGGATTGGTAATAAAATGTCCACGCCACCATGCTGCACTCCAACTCCACCTTTCACCAACATGGTTACAACTCAGGCTTTATATTATTTATTCTCTCCAGCACACAATCCCATTCAATGCTCACACTGCTTCTGCCTTTGTTTTGATTTCCCTCTTGTGATGGTTGTACCACCATGGTTCTTCCATCTCTGTTGTATCTGGTTTCAGATCCTGCATCAATTCTTCCAGTTCCCCCATTTTCTTGCCAGGTTCCTCAGCATTAGCGTACAAACACAGAACTCATTATCTCTCACTCTCTCTTTCCTGGCCTGTCTAAAAAAAAGTCTGTCAGCACCTTACCTTCTTAGAAATCAGTTCCTCAGTTAGGAACCAATGGGATCAGCAGCACAAGATGACAGTCAGGGCAGGATGAGAAGTAGTAAATCAATTTTTATCTGTTGTAGCCCCTCAGGGCTTTTCAAGATGAGGAACCACATCCCTAAGGGATGGACATGCCCTCTTTCTGTTTGAAAAATTTCTCCCACGTAATTTTGCTGAATAGTGATGTCTGCTTTACCTGACAGATGTGGTTTACAAAAAAAGTCTGTAGCCAAAATGTTCCACATATGAACCAGTAAACATTATGTAGCAAAACGACTGCACAAACTTGCTAGGAGGCCAAGTTCTTATTTTGTTTAAAGGAGGAGTAATGGGAAGGGGGAAACCAGTGAAGAAGAATGGCTGTGCTTATAAAAACCACCTTGTTAATCCATTTTCATTTCATGACTTTTCACTGACTTGACATCTTAAACTGTACAATCATTAAAGGAAGGTGCCTTATGGTAGAGAATGCACTGGGTATTAAAAACCCCAGTAAAGCTATACTGATTCACACCAATGGAATAGATGGATGTTTTCTCCTTCAACCCTTTCAAACAGTTTAAATCAGAGTGAACCAGTACTGTTCTGTGCGAGTTTCACAAGCAATTGTTGGCAGTAATGAACACTACACATATGTTTATTTTACAGGGCTGGGCATGGATACTAACAGGAAACTTATCCACGAAACCTGCAAAAAGACACACTTGTTTTTAATTTCTTAAGCTTTAATATTGCCAAAGTGTTTTTTAAAGCTGGAGACACTGCCCATTTAATACACTTTTCTATCTTTTCATCTGTAAAGGCGCACCATGTGGGTTGGATAAGGTTCAACCACTAGAAAAATGTTATGACAAATATTATGGCAACAATTCATATAAATGACAAGCTTAAACCCACTTCTAGCCCGCAAAAAGGAGGAAAGAAACATAATGAATTCTACTTTTCCTCCTCCTTTCTGCAAATCGTATGTGAGAGAGATATCTTGGGACGCAAATCTCCAAGCTATGGAAAGCTGAGTTGGAACCGTGAGATGAGCACTGTCTGGCATACTACCCCCTGTATCCCGTGGTCTCCCATACAGACTATAAGCAAGGAAGCTTGCCCCCACCGGCTCTCCAGGGACTGGGGTGTAGTGGGAGAAGTCCTTGCTCCCATGACCATAGCAGGCTCATCCACAGGTTTCCTGGGCTACAAACCCATGTCACTCCTGTTGGCAAGGAAAACTCCACCCTTCCCCTAGCAGATCTGTGATGCTGCAGCCAACAGTTTCGAGTTCCCCAAGATGGAGGCCAAAGGGGTTTTGAGCAAAAGCAGGCCAAGAAGCAAAAAGTTCACTGGAGCATTTGTGTAAAGCAAACTGGCATCGCCTGTGGCCTCCAGTTTTGCCAAAACAGCACAGAAATGAGAGCTATAGAAGGTGGTGCCTGAATTAACAATTCTTTTTTCTTTTCAGATCACTGAGAGAATAATTGTTTTATTTGTTGTGATCAACAGTCAGGAAGAAGTTCAAGGGAAATACATCGTGTGTATTTTATTTTTCCTTTGGAATTTATTAGATGTGGTCAGGTAAGGAGCCAATGGCAAAACCATACGGGGAAAATGGGTCATTCTTGCGAGCAGAACCCCACCTTCACTGTGATGCAGGCTCAATTATTCTGAAATTGATAGAAAAGCATCCAAGCCATTTTAAATAAAGGCTTGGACCTTATAAGCTACTGTTTTTTACAAAAATCCACATAGTTGAGAGGCAGAGTGACATACAGACTTAAGTCATTGCACTAATATTTGTAGTTCAAAAACTCTGACCTCTTTAACAAAAATTTAGAGGGAAATCACAACTAATTCCTGGGGAACAGCAGTTTCTGAAACTGATTTACAACCCTATTGCTTTAATTTACAATTTTGTTTCTTATAACATCACACTTTGATCCAAGATTGACAGCACAGTAAGGCAGCATCAGCAGAACTTCTTACTAAAGCAGAAAGACCATTCCGGGTTAATTGCACTGTGCTTTCCAAAAAGCCAAGAGCTCTTGCTGCAGAGACTGAGAATTTTGGTGTGGTAAGGCATGTATCACACTGCAGGGATGTAAGGCAAAAGGGATAACAATTCAATTCAGTATTTTTATCTCAAAAATTTTGTGTGGTGGAACATTATCAGTACCTCCCCGTGGTAAAAGTATAATGGTGCAAATTCCACATTACTGACTTCTGGTATCTGAAGTCAGTAACATTTCCCAAATGAAACTTGAAGCCTCTATGGACCTCAGTTTATAGACTTAGAACAGGGAAGACATATGGAATTAAGAAGCATTTTAACAAGACAACCCTCACATCAACCTCTTCACGGGAGGAAAATTTGTTTCTTTATCCTTCTTCTTTCTGCTGAAATAGCTTTCTGCTTTATTAAAAGCATTGCATTGGGGATGGACTGGGGAATACGGTTTTAGGCAGCAAAGGAAATGTGTGTTACAAAAGAGATTTGAAAAAGGAAGGTGCCAGGTAGGATTGATAAAAATGATTTTTAAATCAGCTTCAGGGTATTTGTAATGCACGTGTTAATAAGCTACTACTTCTTTTAATTATTTGGACTATTGTTCCATCCAATTTCTTTTTGAAGTTTGTAAAGCTAAAGGAGTAGAACCTAATCTCAAATGAATAGATTCTGTGCAGCTGGAGAGAGGCCAAAAATGTAACCAATATTGCCTGTAAAGTCCTGTCAGTGCATAATAGTCCTGTCAATGCATCCTTATTTTCTATCATTGCTAAAGAACACAGTCCAGCATCATAACAGTAACAGCAGCCATTCAATAGGCAAGATACTGTGGTCTATAGCAGCAAATGACCAACTGAAATAATAACATATAGCACCACTCACAGAGATTTAAAATTCTTGCCTGATCTATTTTACAGCATCTGTGCCATGTTCTAGCATCAGAAAGACTCAGCCATGCCTAAAAGTGTACAGGAATCTATCCCATCCCTAAGCCAACTAGTCTTGACGTATTGCAAGTTCTTCCACATAATGGAAGAACTCAGTTGGAAAACTAACACATTATGACCTAACAGATGGGCTGTGCAGTTGGTGGGGAATTGGCTGATGGGCCATACCCAGCGGGTGGTGGTAAATTGTTCATTTTCAAAATGGCAACTGGTCACAAGCCAGGTCCCCCAGAGATCAGTATTGGGGCCAATGCTGTTTAATATCTTCATAAGTGACTTGGATGCTTGGATTAAGAGCACCCTGATGAAATTTGCAGACAAAACAAAAATAAGTGGTATAGTTGACACTCCAGAAGGGAGAGCCACCCTCCATGAAGATCTGGACAGGCTGGAGGAGTGGCCTAGCAGTAACCTTAGGAAGTTCAACAGGGATAAGTGTAGAGTCTTGCACCCAGGGACACACAACCCAGGAATGCAGCTCAGACCGGGATCCACCTGGCTGGAGAGCAGCCCTATGGAGAGAGACCTGGCGGACAGCAGGCTCAACATGAGAAATCAGTGCGCTGCAGCAGCAAAGGAGGCTGGCAGGATGCTGGGTTGCATTAACAGGGGCATCACCAGCACAGATAAAGAAGTCATTGTCTTGGTTTACTCAGTGCTGGTCAGACCACACCTTGAGTACTGTGTTCAGTTTTCATCTCTGCTATACAAAAAAAGTGCAAACAGGCTGGAAAGGGTCCAGAGAAGGGCCATGAAAATGATCAGGGGACTGGAAGACCTGCCATATTAAGAAAGGCTGAGAGTACTCCGTTTGTTCAGCCTCGCGAAGAGAAGGCTTGGGGGAGACCTTACGAACATGTACCAGTACATAAAGGGTGGCTACCAAGAAGATGGAGACTGCCTTTTTACAAGGATTCACATGGAAAAGACAAGGGGGAAAGGATACAAGTTACTCCTGGGGAGATTCTCACTGGAGTCCAGAAGATAATTCTTCACAATAAGAACAATTAAACATTGGAATAGTCTCCCAAGGGAAGTAGTGGATTCCACTACACTGGATGGCTTTAAGACTCAGCTCAACAGGGTGCTGGCCTATCTCACTTAAACTATATATTTTTACTTTGAAAGGTTGGACTAGATGATCCTTGAGGTCCATTCCAGCCCGGCATTCTATGGTAATTCTTCAGGGACATAAGTATCCTGTGCATTATAGCTAGTGATATACTGAGAGAAAAAAACGCGGTGTTTTTTATATCTGATCTTTCCCACTTACACCATCAACAGCCCAAGAAGGTGCATAAAAAGAGAGTAGCTGTTTCCTTTTTGTATTGTGTTGAGATAGGCCTTAAAAGCAATAATAATAAAAACTGGAGACAATCCTGAGGTTGCAGAGGGCAAACTTGAAAGAAGATGGTACATTTATATCCTATCAAACGATTCTACAGTTCAGGAATGAAGCAAAATTAGTCAAATGAATAAAATAAGAAGGGAATACAGAAAGTCTGCTTAATGCTGACTCCACCTGTCAGAAACAGTCCTGGCTAACAGTGACTTAAAATTTTCCTGTATCTAGCAAGACCACAGGGCAAAAAGTCTTTCAGCTGACAAGAAATGTGATCAGACCTGTTTCTCTGGTGTTTGGAAAGCTGCTGTATCACTTTTAGATCAGACTAGCTAGGATTATCTCACCTTTGGAGACAGAAGTCCTAGGCATTATTCTGGTCTTTCAGTGAGCAACCAGTAACAGACACAGTGAGAATAAAATGCTGAAATACATCAGGATGCAACTGCTTTTTTTGCACCTACCACCCCTTCTGAGGTCCAGGGGAGGGGCAGTTGTACTACACACCAAGTATCTGTGACAACCTGGCTGTTTAGCCTGCTCCAGCAGTGGTTTAGCTAGTTTAGCAGTCATAAATCAGCATTTGCTGAGTCCCAAGCAACAGGCGTATTCTACATGCCCCTCTCAGTTGTAATATTCCTATTTGAAATCCATGTTCTGCAGGAGCAGTATGAAATCACGCTTGTTCCTGATAGAGCCTTTGGGCTGGAGGGCTGTGTTGCTGTCTGCCTGATCCAGGGTTAACATCACATACCTTTCTGAAACAGTGAACCACACACTGTCAGACATCAGTTAGAGCCTGAACAAAACTGTTGCACTGCTGCTCTGAAATTTTCCCAGATGGGCAGCTCCAAGCTCTTCTGCAATTCCCTGTAATTTTTCAATAATATATTGTCATTTTAAAGACATGGTCATTCCCTCTGAGCTCATCTGCTGTTCCTCTTGCTGCAGGTACACTTACAACATGTTAGCAAGGATGGGAATATACTACCTACCACTGACATGGCTCAACTTCTCACTGTGCATCCCACTCTATCCTCTTTCAGTTCTGGCTAAAGGTAAGGAGACAGGAAAGGTATCAGTAACTTGCTTCCTTAAACATCTTCAGTAAGGTCTGATTAGTTAAATTGTCATTTAAGATACTTCTTTTGGTGTTGCCAAAGTAATCCTAAATGTTCACGTACTCTCATAATAACCTGTATGTAATTTATCACTCTCTTTTCCGTACTTTCTTCCTTAATATGGGTTTTAGAGGGTTTGTGTGTCTAGTTTCTTTGTTTTGTTTTGGTTTTGGTTGTTTTGTTGTTGTTTGGGTGGGGGGTTTTTTTATGTGTGTGTTTTTTTTTAATTTGGTTTTATAATATTATGGGAAATCATTCCTTTTTCTGGGTAAAGCACAAAAACACCCCCACAAAAGACACATGGATTCCCCCATTCCAGACTGACCACATTAGGAAGCGCGTCCCAAAGCTGGCTTTTCCCCCACTGAGGCTGACCGTACTGGCTCATGCCATACTTACCACACTTCAACCAGGAATGGTATCCACTGAGATCATATTGAAAGCATTGCAACTACAGTAGTGACAGAATTTGTTATTCTACAGGAAATACTTGGTAATTGTGGGATTAAGAGCAATTAGCACCTCAGACCTACAAAAGTGAAGTCACCGAGAAGACAACATGTGCTTATGCATATGACTGACATAGCAAATTCAGCATATAACATAGCTATCTGTGCCTTAAAGGTAACTGACTTATACACAAAGCTTTTGATGATCTTCCACCTCCTTTTGACTAAAGAGTTACCATGTTATTTTACAGCATTTGCAATTTGCGTATCACTGCCTTACTTTGAATCCTTTGGCACATACTCCATCAAGCTGCCATTTCCATTTGCCTTCTCAATTTACTTCCCCTATGTTCTGAAAATGTACCTGCTAGTGCTCTTCACAGGTAAGTACCTCATCCTCCAGAAAGCTGGGCCTCAACACAATTGGGATGCCTACGGCAACAAAAAGTCAAATCAATATAGCTCCTTTCACAAAACTCTAATGCTTTCTGCCACATCTCCTGCAGACCACTACAGGGAAGTTCATTTCCAGCTGTTTTAATTTCTGATGTCTTTCAAATACAAATTGAATTCGCAAGGGACACTGTGTGTGTGAGGCATGAAAATAGAAAACGAAAATTTTAAAATTCCTTCAGTGATCCTGGCCCTCCAGCTACTCACCAAAGTTTGTTTTTAAATCAGTTTCCATTTGATCATACTGTCATTCTGGGCAACCCCTCTGCACTCACTTCTCCGAGCTGGTAGGAGAAGCTGTATCTAAATTAAGACTTTTCCAGCTTGGTTATCCAAACGGGTGAAAAAAGAGCCCATTCCAAAACCTGCATGTAAATAGACCCCTTCTCAACAAAACAGTTTGGAAAAATTTGAACTGTATTTGGCCGCACTGCAGTGAATTATTCATTTTGTTATTGGTTTTAACACTAATTTGAAGGATCTCATCTCAGTGAAGCAGTGTTCTCTTCCTAAGCTGATGGACGGAACAGTGCAAGGTTGCCAGATGAAAGCTCATAGTGTTCCTTCTAAATAAATCTAAGACAGCTTGGACTCTACTCCCTTGTTCTTACACCATTTTGTGTTTTGATTCAGGTATGTGCTTTATCATCGAGAACCTCTTCTCTGAAAGGAAGGCACACCTAGGGACAGGCAACACCTTAAAGAAAAGAAGCTAAGTTGATACTTTGGAAATATGAAATATATTCTCAGTGGGCTGCTGCATATCATAGGTTTAGAAAGAAGTTAGACAAAGATTTTCAGTGCAAAATTCCTGTTTGCATGTACATTATCTGGTTGTGTAGAATGGAGGCCTCTTTAACGCACCTCAAAAATGGAGCAGCTCAAAATAACTTTTGAAAGTTTTGAATTCAAATGGCAGGAATTTTAAAAATTAATATATTTTCTAACTTATGTTAGAGAATGCTGAAAAAATTGAAGAGTGCCTCCACTCACGATCACACTAACCACCCTTATTTTGGTGTTAAATCTTGCCTCATTAGCAACAGATATTCTGTAATGACAATACCATTTAATCTATAAGATTATTTTATATTAGGCCAACATGTATGTGCCTCATGAATGCTAAACTGGCTGAAGCTGTAATCTCTCAAGAAGCAGAGCTGGAAGCTTCGCAGTTTATGAGATTCACATGATGCCCCAGGCATTCACAAAGGATCCCTCCTTACATTCTGTCCCAACCTTCACTTCTCCAAACAAGACTCCAGAAAATGCAGCTAAACCACAAAGGCAAGTGATCAGGTACTGATCTACCACATATTCAAGGGGATATTTAAGCGCTAGAGATAAAGCTTGTAATTATGTTTCTGGTAGATGTTAGAATCCCTTCCCCAACAATAGTTTTCTTCCATGCTGAACAGCAGACAGACATGCAAAAGAAGCACAACGTAGTCAGGATGAATATAAGCTGCTTTTTAAAGGGAAATGAATGACTATTGAAAGCTATGTCCAAAATCCTAGTCATTTTACTCAAGCGCCTTGCTCCTCATACTTCTGTAGGACTATCTGTGAGAATGCAGCTAGAACATAGTCTCTTTGAAGTTTGGGAATAAAGTTTTTGGAGGGGAAGTGGGATAACCTTTATCAAGCAGTGTAGTGATAGGATGAGGGCCCACAGTTTTAAACAGAAAGAGGGTAGATTTAGACTAGCTATGAGGAAGAAATTCTTTACTGTGAGTGGTGAGTCACTAGCACAGGTTGCCCAGAGCAGCTGTGGATGCACCCTCCCTGGAAGTGTTCAAGGGCAGGTTGGATGAGACTTCAAGGAACCCATTCTATTGGAAGGTGACCCTGCCCATGGCAGGGGTGTTGGAACCAGATGATCTCCAAGGTCACTTCCAACCCAAACCATTCTATGATTAACCCAGTGAACTGCAGAGGCAAAAAGGGACAAAACTGCTCAGAAGCTGGCAAGGGCTTTTCTTTTTATCACGTACATTTGAATTTAAGCAGATGGGGAATAAATCTGAGGCTATTTTTTTGAACTTGACTGAAAACCAGGGGGACAGAAGAAAGATAATAGTTGGAGGGAAGATAATATTTAGCGGTAAAGGGAATACTATCACAATATGAAGAGACTTTTGCCTGTATGACTTTCCAGACCATGCAGTCTAAGAGGGAATATAAGGAAAGAGCGAAGCTGGTCTCAGTGAACTCATTTGTTGCAAAAGGTCACCTACTATGATTCTTTACTTAATGTATGTATGTATGTGGCAGACAATGCCTGCAGATTATTGTGACCACTGGAGTATCTGCAAACCATAAGCAACAAGGTTAAGCATGCAATAGTATAGGGTCAACCCTGGATTACTTTTTTTTTTTTTGAAAGCACTGTAAACAGGGGTAGGAATTTGGAACTTATTAGAGAAACAGAAGTACTTCCACTTTGGACTTCTGTCTGTGTGGATGACATGAAGACATGTATAGAGCAGCTGAATAGGATGGCAGCCTTGAAGAGTCAGAATCAGAACACTTCACACATCAAACTACTACATAACATGCTAAAGGCAAAACATGGACATTTTTCCCCTTGGAAATTCCATCTAATGTCTTTGTCATGAAACTGCCTGGAGCTAACATACTCTGTAGGAGGAAACATGACAATGATATTGTATTGGATTTACATGGCAAGGCTTTGGCAGTGGGGAAGCTGCAGGGACGGCCTCTGTGAGAAGCCACCAGGGGCTTACCCCACTCCAGGCAGCTGATTCCAGCCAGCTCCAACACAGAACAATCACAGGACACTGCTGAACTGAACAGTAAAGTTGATGCTGCCTCTTGTGAAAATGTATTTAAGAAAAGGTAAAGAATGCTACACAGCAGCTGTGAGAGATAGGAGTAAAACAAATGTTGAGAGAAACTGCTCTGCAGACACCAAGGTCACTGGTGAGGGAGAGGACGAGGCCAGGCACTACAGCAGATTCCCCTGCAGCCCATGGAAGACTTTTCCAGACAAGATATCCACACTGCAGCCTGTGGAGGACTCCACACTGCAGCAGGTAGGCGTGCCCTGAATGAAGCTGCAGCCCATGAAGAACCCACACAGGAGCAGCCTTTTCCAGATGGGCTGTACCCAATGGAAAGGACCCACACTAGAGCAGTTCTTGAAGAGCTGCAGCCTGTGAGAAGGAATCACGCTGGAGCAGTTCATGAAGGACTGTATCTCACTGGAAGGACCCCATGCTGGAGCAGGGGAACACTGTGAAGTGGAACAAGCAGCAGAGATGAAGCTTCATGAACCGACTGCAACCCCCATTCCCTAGCGACTTGGCATGCCATGGGGAAGGAGGAGGTAGAAGAGTCCAGAATGAAGGAGTGAAGTTATGCCTAGGAAGAAGGGAAGGGTAGGGGAAGGTGTTCTTAGTCTTTGTTTCTTATCATCCCACTCTACTTTTAATTGGCAATAAATTATTCTCCTCCAAGTTGAATTTGTTTTTGTGACACTAAATGATCTGTCTCTATCCTGACTTACAAGCTTTCTCATCCTATTTCCTCCATGTCCTGTTGAGAAGGCAGAGTGAGGCGAGCAGCTAAATGGTCATGTGTCAGCCAGCCAATGTCAAACCTACCACAGATACTGGTATTAACCCATGTTTATTGCTTTTATTGCTAAAAAAACTCAACAGGATGTGATGCTCTCCCTTCGCATTGCTTCTTACAGCTGGCTTAAAGGTTGTAATAGAAGAAGGAGTCTTTAAAATTCACTATGGGGAGGATCCCCAAATCTAAACTGCAGGAAAAAGGCATGAAGTTAATGACAGAAGACTTCCTCACCTCTTTCTGGTGCAGAGGTAACTTGGGACAGGCCATCTGGAGATCCAGGGAATCTGCCTTCCATGTGTGACCACAGCTGGCCACTGTAACTTTGGCTCCAACACCTTATCTTAGTTTCTAGAAAAGCTCAGGATGGGGCAGGCAAAAAGGTGCTTAAAAAGTTGCCCCAGTCTTTCCACCTCTAGGAACTTAAATCTTTGTTCAAAATGTACATCAGTCATGTGACCCCAGCTCATCTGTATCTCTGTTTGGATCATTTGACACTGGAATCAGAATAAGCATTCTTAGATATCTACATCAACACAGGAGAAATAATGCACTGTATAGATGAGGGAAGTGCTATATAATTGAAAGTGGTTAAACAATCTCTTTAGGAACAGAAGAATATCTGACTACTACATTTGTCTAACATTTAAACAACCATCAGTTTAGTACAGCTTATGTACTGTGAGACTTCTGTTTGCCCACAGAACAACTATGCTGCAGTCACAGGAACTTGTCCTGCCAGTATCTTCACCACCAGCTTCCTTTGCTGCCTTCCCACGCAGCTAAAATGCAGTAGCAACTAACTTGCCCACCTCATTCCTTGAAAGTCATTGTCTACAGAGCAACAAACTATTTTGAAAGAAATAACCTAGAAATAAAAATAATATTCCTTTTTCCAGCACTAGCACACAACAGGAGGAATAGTCTGTCCATCATATGCTATGTGTATACTTGCAGGCACAGCAGCCCAACAGGAATGGAACTATAGAGTGAGAGCATTCACAATGAGGACTCAACAGCCAATTTAGCTGCCTTTCAAAGAGTTTTACTTCAAACCAGCTCTAGTTTAGTCCTGTGGTCTGAACTAAGTGTTGTAGAGCACAGTGGAGTACTTAGAATAGAACAGTTCCAGTTGGAAGGGACCTACAACAATCATCTAATCCAACTGCCTGACCAACTGAGGGCTGACCAAGTTAAAGCATGTTGTTAAGGGTATTGTCCAAAAGCCCCTTAAACACTGACAGGCAGGGGGCATTGACCACCTCTCTAGGAAGACTGTTCCACTGTTCAAGCACCATCAAAGAAATGTTTCTTAATGTGGAGTCTCAACCTCACCTAATGCAGTTTTGAGCCTGCATTCCCACATGTCCCGTTGCCAGATCCCAAGGAGAAGAGGTCAGCACCTCCCTTTCCACTTCCCCTACTCAGGAAGCTGTAGAGGCCAGTGTGGTCACCCCCCAGCCCCCTTTTCTCCAAGTGAGACAACCCCAGAGTTCTCCGTTCTCCAGTGGTCCTAGTAGGACTTCCAGCCCTGTCACCAGCTTTGTTGCTCTCCTCTGGATGCATTTCATGGACCTTCACATCCTTCTTAAATTGTGGGGCTCAGAACTGCACACAGTATTCAAGGAGAGGCTGGACCAATGCTGAATACAGTGGGATAATCACCTCTTTTGACTGGCTGGTTATGCTGTGTTTGATGCACCTCAGGATGTGGTTGACCCTCATGGCTCCCAGGGCACGGTGCTGGCTCAAACAGAGCCTGCTGTCAGACAGCAGCCACAGATCCCTTTCTGCAGGGCTGCTCTCCAGCTACTCCTCTCCCAGTCTGTACTCATGCCTGGCATTACACTGTTCCAGGTGCAGAATCTGGCATTTTGACTTGTTAAATTTCATCCCATCAATCACAGCTCAATGTTCCAATCCATCTTGATCCCTCTGCAAAGCCTCTTGTCCCTCAAGAAAGTCAGCAGCACCTCCCAGTTTGGTATCATCAGCAAACTTGATAATGGTGCATCCAACTCCTGTCTCCAGATAATTGATAAATATATTGAACAGAACTGGCCCTAGAATTGAGCCCTGAGGAACACTGCTGGTGATCGGCCACCAGCCAGGTGTAGCCCTGCCATCCGGCCAATCCTTCATCCTGCACACTGTGAACCTGCTCATCCTACCATTGCAGTACTTGTCCAGATGGACACTGGAGGGATAGTATCAAAAGCCTTACTAAAATCAAGAAAAGTTGCATCCACCACCTTCCCTTCCTCCATTAGGTGGTTGATCTTGTCATAGAAGGATATCACATTAGTTAAAATAGGATTTTCCCTTCATTAACCCATGTTGACTGTGTCTAATGATTGTATTGTCCTTTAAATGACTTTCAATAGCAGCCAATATAATCTCTGTATTTTTTCCAGGTAATAAGGTTAGACCAACAGGTTTGTAGTTTCCTGGGTCTTCCCTCATGTCCTTCTGGTGGCTTGGAATAACACTGGCTAGCTTCCAGTCAGCAGGGACCTCCCCAGACTCCCAAGACCTTTGCTAGATGATTGAGAGGGGTCCTGCTGTAAGATCAGTTGCCTCCTTCAGTACTTTGGGATGAATCTTACCAGGTCCCATGGACTTACAAAGATTCAGCTGATAAAAAACTGGTCATTCATAATTTCTGTGTCCACAAATGGATAGACGCTATTCCTACATGTCCTCCAACTGAGAGGACCAGGCAGCCCAAGGCTTATCAGTATTATTAAAAGACTGAAGAAAAAAAAAAAAAAAGCATTACATGACTGCCTTTTCTTCATCCCCTTTTGTCAGGTGACCACTATTGGTCCAATAGTCAAAAAAGATTAAAAAAATTATTACAGCCAGTTTCAGCTCTACTTGACTTTTGGCCTTTTCTGTTTTCTCCCTACATGTGTGAACCACAGCTCTGTGAAGCCTGACCTCAGTTCCAGAGATTATACTATTTCTTTCCTCCTGAGAGGAGAGCTCCTCTGAACAGGGAGCTCCTCTCAGGAGGAGCTCTCTGTTCAGCCAAACTGGTCTTCCGCCTTGCTTGCCAGACTTTTGGCACAATGAAATTGCCCGCTCCTGTTCTTCTTAAAGGTGGTTCTTAAAAAATTAACAGCTCTCATAGATTCTTAAGCCCTCAAAAGCAGATTCCCAGGTAACACTGCTAACTAGCTCCCTGAGCAGCTTTATGTTTGCTCTCTTGAAACTCTGCTGACATTTTTTTCATTACACCAAAAAATTTAAACTTGACCATTTCATGATCACTGTGGCCAAGACAGCTACCTGCTTCCAGTTTATGCTTTTGTTTCTCAGGCTGTGTGCACTGGTGTACAAGCATTTCAGATACCCTCCTAAAGCCTCAGTGCTC
>VZZY01015742.1:33345-53756 GCA_013400335.1 Eurystomus gularis
CTGAGAGGGGATCTGATCAACGTTTATAAATACCTGAAGAGTGGGTGTCAGGAAGATGAAGCAATCAGTCTCTTTTCAGGGGCACCCTGTGATAGGAGGAGGGGAAGTGGGCACAAAGTAGAACACAGGAAGTTCCACCTCAACATGAGGAGAAACTTCTTTACTGTGAGGGTGACAGAGCACTGGAACCGGCTGCTCAGGGAGATTATAGAGTCTCCTTCTCTGTAGACTTTCAAGACCTGTTTGTACATGTTCCTGTGTGACCTGCCCTAGATAAATCTCCTCTCGTACAGGGGCTGGGCTAGATGATCCCCTGAGGTCCTTTCCAACCCCCACCATTCCGTGATAAGAAGGTGTTATGGACAGGAATGTTACCTAACTGTGGAGGTTTCCCTAAAGACAAAATAGAGCTCTGCCACATGTGCTAATAGTATATATTCACCTCACTCCTTTTAACAACTGGATTTTGATCTGTACTATAGTTACAAAAAATAAGGACCCAATTAAAAATATCCTACCTTGCAGCAGGTCCATGGAAGATTCTGATAATGCTTCCTTAGGACTTCCCATCATATTGATCAGCCAGTCAATAAACTAGTTTAAAACAAAGGAAAATATGAATTAAAAGAGCCTCTGTGTCAGAATACCATAAATTCTTTCCAGTTTGGGAAGCAACATCTGATTTCTGCTGAACTCATACTTATCTAACCAAAGGCAGTGGCCAATCAAGCTTCTGCTCAAACTACCCAAACGACCTAGAGTACATCTTACCGCCAGCGCAATTTCTCCCACAGCTGTATCTGAATGTCTCTTTGTTCCTTCTCATTACCTGAGTAATAATTCTTTGTTATGAAGAAGACACAGTAACTATTTTCCCTGTCTTGCCTGTTCATGCCTTTAACCTATTAATGTGAACCTATCGGTCTCTTGTCCAAACGTTTTACTGCAATTCCTTCAGAATTCTTGCTGCTTTTGTCCCTCTTTTGATCTCTCTCATTTTTCATGGCTTTTCTGGCAGCACAGTGTGCCTGAAGGACAATGCGGTTATTTCAAACTTATCAGCATAATTTTCAGGGCATAGCCTCAAACTCCTTCCTAAAGCCTAATTAGGCACTCACATATTAACAGCCCACTCTTGCACTCCTCCCACATTGTGAACACTGACCTCAGTGTTAACTCTGAGCACAGGAGCGTACAGGAGCCAGTCCTTAACAGATTCTGGTCTACATAAAACAGTGAACTACTAATCTATAGTTTTACAATAAGATTTCCACATATCTCAACCACAAGCAATCTACAGTAAGCTTGCCAAAACAGGCACAATTTTCCACACTTATTTTCAACCTATACTTAAAAATAAACGACACATTACAAACTGCACAGATGATCTCTGATTGCCCCAAATTGCCACTATAGTGATGTCCAGCTGCAGAGGATCTGTCTTTCAGTGTTTCAAAGACTGACTTGGTATCAGTAGCTGCCAAGTCTCCTCTCCCAGATGTACCCTCTCAAAGACTTTGACCCCCAACATTGGAATGTTTTTTGTTCTTTGCAACTCTCTCATTTTCCTTGAGAAACTAGAGTCAATCTTTTGAGATAAGTCATATCTGATTTCAAATAATGAAAAACAAGATCACAAGTCAGATGCAATAGATATAGAGGAAACAACCATAACACCTATGGCTTGAGGTGACTGCTAAAAATGGGGTGCTTTCTGACTCTTGGAAAATTCTTACCACGACATGCAATTTTACCTTCTGTCTCTGCTCTTTCCAAGGCTCTTTGGCCAGCAAAAGGGACATGCTGCTTGGAAGGAGAGTGAGAGTCTCTTGCACAGCAAACTTGTCAGTGGGGTACTTGCCAATGCGATCCTCAGATAACTCTGATAATGTCATTTGGTGCTTCCATGGTGACCAGTTAGCACTGAGGCCAAGCAGTAATGGTCCACTATGGTCAGCCCAGGCCACCACAGAAGCTGCAAACAGCCACAGGAGAAAATCCATGCACTAAACAGGAAAAAGGCAAAAATGCACTTTATTAAATGAATAATACAGAAGGGGGGGGGGGGGGGGGGGGGGAACCCCCAACAAATAACCACCTCCAACCCCCCAACCCAAAAATACAGATGGTGGCTTGCTCTTCAAAACAATAATCTAAAAATCGGTAACATTCAAAATGCAAGAACCAAACAGTTCTTAATGTTCTCTTGTGTTTTGAAGCAAGCATAAGTCTTTTTCTAAACTTCAAACGTGAATGAAGTCTCTACAGAACGGAAAGTAAAACCACACTCTGATCCACATTTCATTTAAAATGGGGAAATAACTTGTTTACAGCAAGTTGACTGTTGAGGAAAATTAGGGATGGTCACCTCTGTGGTGCTACAAATGGCTGGGAAGTATTGCAGCAATGTAACGAATGCCTTTCTGGCCTAACTGCAGCTTATTTTATGTCCTTAACCAGAAGACTTAAACAGATCAACAGATCTAAAAATGAACAGTATTAGTTCCCTAAAACTGTCCAAGCCCTCTTAGAAACAGCAGCTGCACAGTTTTGACCTGCTGATGAATTCAAATTTTTCCTTTAATTGTTCTAAATACAGTAAATTTGAAGGCACAATTTCCCTTTAGTTGCCTTTAGCTTGTATCATAATTTAAATGTCATGGTTATTTTAAAGTAAGAGTTGTAAATACATATACAGTCTAACAAATTGAGAAGAATTTCTCTATGGAGGTAAGATGACAATCTTCCAAAATATAAAAATATGGGAATAATAGTTATTGTTGAGGAATAATATGAAATACATCAAAACCACCTTTTTTTTCCCGAAAGCTGCAAATTAATTTGATAGCATGTACCTCTTTAAGACTGATGTTATGTAAGGGTGTCGACCTGTATGCAAAATTTGTGATGTAGCCCATGAAGTCTAGAAGCCAGTCCATTCTTTTCATCACTCCTAGAAGAATATGAACATTGACTCATATAAAACATTATAACGCACAGTTTTTCATTAAAAAGCAAGCAGAGGAAATCACTAGAGCACAAAACTGACTGTGGAAGAACAACGATCACCAATACTACTATCAGATTTGACTCACGGTTGCTACTACCAGAAGGCATATGGGCACTGAAAACAGCACAAAAACTTTACTTATTAAACGCAGGCAACATACTCAACACGCACAAAAAAGGAACGTTGAGCAAGACTTATTTCACATATGGCAGCCTGCAGGTCCCACTAACTCAGTTTGCATATATGACTGCTACAGAATCCAAAGGCTTCCCTGAAATTTGTCCCAGTACTTTATCTAGTCTAGCACTGATGTTGCTGTACACTGGGCAAGAATGTGGGGAGTGCTGTGAAAATCATCCTACAGTGCAGCGAGGATCAGCAAAATACAGCCAAGGCATGCAAATAAAATCAGCCCTCAATGCAAGGACTGAATATACTTCATTAATTCAGATTCTCCTGTCCAAATTCCATTCTACCTCCTACAAACTGATAACCATCTTCACCTTTGAGACTATGTCACTTCACTGGAGCCTCACTTCACTCCTCCAAAACTCATTGTTGTTTGAAGTTCTTCAGTCACAGCTGGCAGCTAAGACCGCTAGCAATACACTGCAATTTGAAGTTGTCCTGTGAACAAACACAGTCAAAGATCCTTCTGCCAGGAAAATGCAGACCACATTCTTGCCTCCCTCTGTTCTTGTTTCTTCTTCATTTTCCTGTGTGATTCTGCTCCTTCTCCTGCACTAGCTCCAGTGCTTTATCAGATCATTAGCTAAGCCAGCCCAACTCATTTACCCACCAGATAACTATCTGGTATGGTTATGAACAGGCGGAAAGGCAAGTTGTTTCCTGTGTTAACTCAGTTGCAAGGCGTTCAGAAAAGCAAGTTATTTCCTTGATTCAACCAGTCTCTTGGGAATATGCCCTTACCAAACTGTGTCACACACTGCTAAGTCAGGTACTATATCTGAAGGTTAGCAGAGCTGCACTATGACTGGTCTCTGACGTGCTATGTGCATTTCTAACACTACAGAATCACAGAATCGTTATGGTTGGAAAGGACCTCCAGGGTCATCAAGTCCAACCTTCTCCTAGCATCACTCTAACCACTACACCACTACACCATATTCTCTCTAACCACTACACCATATCCTCAAGCACTGCATCTACCTTACACTGAAAGTCTAAAAACACTAGGAGACACAGATCTTGTTAAAAATCTGGTCTGCAAACCACCTGGCTGAGATAAATGACTCGTAGAAACAAACAACAGAGAAACAAAGAATTGGAGAAAAAACACAAAAGCAATATTTGATATTAAGTATTACAGCAGAAAAATTCTGAAGACTGAGTAGCTTTTAATATGGAGAAATTGGAAACACTTGGGTTAAACCAAGTGTTTAACATAATTTTAGAAGAATCAATGTAGATCTAGTGATAACTGGATTTTGTTGTTGATTCTTCTTTGAGTCTGACCTTACCTGTGTTTTCATGGCTCACAATACGAACGTGATAGAAACCATGCAAGAGCATCCACGAAATATTTTCTTTCTGGTGATATCCTGCTACGGTATCAATCAAGGCACTCAAGTTCATCAGAGACAGTCTGCCTTGAGAAATTAAATACACTTTCATGAATGTGGCCTTCTCTATATTGTTCTGCAAAGGCAATTAAAAAACATATTAAATTAAAATGTACCTTTCTTGTAGGAACAGTAAATGCTTCATTCCTCTTTATAAAAAAGAGAGGAGAAAGTCTTTTATTATCTAGCAGACTCCTTCTTCTTCAGGATAAATTATGAAACAGGACAGATTGTACATATTAATTTTACATGCTTCTAAGTAGTCCAGCAAAGTGCAATTCAGTACAGCTTGACCATTTTGATACTACTTGATTTTACATTCCCTTTAAACTGAAATAAGCCACTTTGACAGTTCTGGAGACTCAAGTCTTCTTGGAAGACAGCTTCACTGCAGTGACAAAGAAGGTTTTCTTAAATGGTATTTTCCAGTGTGGAAATAAGAACTCAGAGATACAAGGAAATGACAGTTCAGCTTCCCTTCTCTCTTAAAAAGCTTGATTCTCTAGTGAATCTGCCAGTAAACTCAACAACATGGGTTTATGTCATGCTTGTTTGTTTGTAACAACCTCATCTGAAACCATCAAGTCCTTCCACACAGGTCATTTCCTTAGCATTTCAGCTGCTAAGTATTCCACTACTAATTGATTACACTGGCCAGCTAGAAGCTGAAAGCTTTTCTATTCCATTGTCACCTTCAGGCATCTTGTCCACCAGGAAACATTATGAGTGTGAATGCAAATATAGCACATTAAGTCAAGAATGAAAGGTTGTTCAAAGTATTTCACATTTTTAACACAAGCAAGAATCCACCAGTTTAAGCACAGCTTGTCACCGAGATGCATTTATAGTCCATTTCAAGTAGGCTGTTATGTTAACCGAAGGAGGCTGTGGTCTGCTATTGACATCATTGGTCTGGAATTCAGAAGACCTAACACCATTCCTGTTCTGTTAACAGAGCCCTACTTGAACTTGATAAAGTTATGTAGACTCTCCAGTATCAATCTCCCACATGAAATCTGCAGTATTTCAATTGCTTTGAGAAAGGATATGGGCTCTTAACACTTTTGCTTCTCTCTGCTGCCTGCAAATTAGAGCCAGAACACTCTCGCTTGCATGGCAGATGAAGTGATCAATGCTCCTGATGAGTTGAAACATGCACTCTGGTGACAAGAAAAATTCTAAGGCATGCTTGTTTCATATGACCTGGTAATAGAAGACTAGGAGCAAAACATCATTACCTTAGAGATCTGGACAACACGATCAATCTCTGAATCAGCCATTTCTGAGATACATTTTGCTACATCTATATATATCTCCAGTTTGCCCCTCTGGAAACAGAAAAGTAAATGCAAGTTTAGATGTATACGTCCACGTCTCTTAATCACTAAAATTGGTGAGTCCAGGAACTTTGTTAATGATCATAATGAATGTTTAATCTAGTCTCTAGCCTTGTTTTATTTATTCCATTTTAGTAACTCTGTATTTTCCAGGAACTTCAATGTTCGGAATAATGGTATCTCCGAAAACTTTCGAAGAGTTTGTTTTATTTTTAGTGGAAAAGTGCCCTCCCTTGGAGGTATTTTCTGTAGCCAGCTAGTTTCTTCAAATCAGTGTGAGCAGCTGAATCCTCAGGGTGGCGGGGAGGAGGGGGGAAGCCCTTCTGATTATTCTCTGCTACTGTTTCAATAATATTTATTTCAGTACTAATACTGTATTTTCCCATTACCAAACCATTTATGAGGGAAAAGGGTATATTACATTGGTTTCACAACTCAGTCATATTCTAAAGAATATATAACAGTAACTTAAACTGAAATTATGAAGGCATCTTAACTACTATCATTAAAAATTTTACATCTATTTCATGTTTCAAATCTGATGGGTTAGTGCAAAAAGATGGGACTTACCATGAGTAAAAGCAGCTACAATGTTCATAGACCTTATACTTATTCCTCACCTGAACCTCATTCGGTAGAAGCTCAAATATTTTCTCCACAGCGTGGCACACAAAGTTCCAGCAGTACTGGGCAGGGTTTGGAAGTTTCATTGCCTGCAGGAGCCCTTGTAAAACACACTGGCACATTTCTGGGTCTTTTGTGCTGTTCTTCACTTCAAATTGTTGTATCAGAAACACTTCTGTAAAAGACTGTAGTTTGTCTTCAGCAACATGTTTCATCCACAGGGGCAGGGACATGAAAAGGTATTTCTGGGTTTTCACCTGAAAAGCAATAAACTTTTGTTTAGTTTCAGATTGTAGCTCTTCAATGACCTTCAACTATTGTTATAAAGATTGAAACTATAAAAAAGTGGCTCAAACACCACTTAAAACAGGCATAAATATTTCTCATTTTTTCTTCCCTCTTTTGATGAATTGCTTGAATTAGCAAGAGTTCAAACATGTCAATATTCTATTTTCCTTAAAAATGGAGAAACTTTCTTTCAATGAACCCTAGATATCATGTCTCTGGACCAGCAGGACAACTGTGATTTCCCTCCATGGTGCTCACTGCATTCCTGCATACAGCATACAGACTTGAATAGACAGCCAAGGACAGAAGTATGATAATCCTGGCACCATTAATATTGCTAGCTAGTGAGAAAAAAATAAATAATTTCATTCAAGGTATCTAAAGTTTGTACACTGTGGCTAGACTCATTTTGTGACCTCAAATCCCCACTGCAGAAACTGGGGAAAAACTGGTGCTCAGAAATAAAATCTTTCTTTTTTTTGGTACCTTACCAATTATGTATCTTAAAATTGCTACCACATGTTTGTGTATTTGTGAAGACTAATGAATTAAAAACCAGAAGATCTGCAATGGATTTTCTGACAATTGGTATGAACCTGCTCCTCATCTTGTATGAAGTGGTGGAACTGCAAAGTCAAGTGTACTATGGGATTTTGTGACTTTTACATACTGTATCATGGAGTCCATGTTGTACCTCCGTAAGAACTCCACTGCAGTAGAGGATAAGCCCGAATTTGATTGTTTGATTTGGTTAGTCTACAGAATTAATGCAAAGTTTTTCAAGAAGTAACATGTTTTACTAGATCAAGAGATGCTGCTGCAAGAAGCAGGAAAGCTTTTGGACAAATAGGTTGGACCCTGCATGCCATGCCTTCTTATATCTCTAGATTATCAGAGGTATAGCATGGAATAAGAGAGAGGAGAAAAGGTCTTAACCAATCTAAGTAAAGACAGTGTAGCAGATCTTAAGTCTGCCTTGAATTTGAAGACCCCAGAATGGCCTTTCTCTCACTATAAATATTTACTAAACAATAATTCTCTTTTGGTGAGACATCCTAAATATCATCACTGAAGAATCTTCTAGGAAAGAAGTGCTGAGGTCCCACAAATTTTCTAACATACATACACTGAGACTGTAGACAAGGGGAGATGCCACCCATAGCCCCAACAGCACTGCTGCACTTTGAGATGACTGGGCCTGTGTTACAGCCAGTTGAAGGCAGAGATGTTTTACCTCATCACCTAAAGCAGAAGAAAAAAAACAAGTTATGAAAAAATATTTTCACTTTAAATTTGTTCTCAGCTCCTAAAGGAGGGTTGTTGTTCTATGGGAGCACTAAATTAAAATTTGTTTTTCTAAAGACGCTGCTTAAGGCTTTTAGCACACACATTAGAAATCTCCCCCTATTCATGCACTTAGAACAAGAAATCTCAGAAGGTGAGGTTCTCTTCAATTCACTCAAGAAAAAAGAGTGGAAATGGTAAAGCAAAGTAAGCATTAAAAAACTCCTTGCCAAGTAAAGAGAAGATTTAATCTACAGAAGGATAAATGAGTGAATACTCCTTTCTGCTAAATGTAGGAGTAATTAGCATGTGTTCACATTCCTACTCTTCCACGTATTCCATGTTCCTATGACACAGAACAGAGGTTCATCACTCTTACTGCTGTGGGTGCTTGGTTGCAGCAAACTCCAGGTTAACATGTGAGGACTTTACTGTGCATAGAGGTTACAATTGTTATGGAATCTTTATTGTTTTTTCTTTCAAATCCCTCCAACGACTCATACAGTGTGTTTCTTAATAGAATAATTAGTCATAAATAAGTTGATGAGGGACTTCGAACAATGGCATGGCTCCCATATAGTTCATGACTGCTACAGCAAAGCAAAGACAAACAAATTAGGTATTATACCAGCATTTGTCCTATTAGACGGAAGATTCATTAAGTTTTATGCTGACACAACAGTAAATACATGCTTTGCAAGTCAAAATGTTCTTTCAGTAATGAAAGTGGCAGTCTATATAACATGAATTTTTATAAAAAGTTCACTAACCTTAGTGAATGAACAAAGCAAAGATTTAAGAGTCTAGTATCAGGCTCTTCAAAATAAAATATAGCTGTTCCAGAAAAACTGTGTTAAGAGTGTCACATTTCTAATTGGGCTGTTAGATCATAATACAACTGTTCTGCACTATACTTCCTAGCACAACAAGAATATTGCTCGTTAGCACACAGAAAGACCTATTTGCGCATATATCCCAGAGAAGGATGTGTAGCTTCCAGAAGACTACACATGGACAGTCATGAAAAATTACGTATAAAAATGTAGACTGTGATGCTCTCTGAAGTCAATAAAAACATAGCCACAAAACCCACATACTGTTTTCTCTGTAATTCCCGACTTACAAAAGTAAGACTCTTAAGTGAAAAATATGAATTAAAAAATCCCCCATACATGAAAGAAGTTTCAGTTATTCATAAGGTTGCACAGAAAATTGCATCAGCATGGACTGCACAGCGTACTATTAGAAACTCTTTCACTTACTCTTACAAGACTTTACAATCCGTTGCAAGAATACCAAGTAAAACAGAAGTTGCAGCTCAAGCATAACCAAAAATGTTTATTAGGTAGTCAAATCTTCCTGTATCTAGAAAGCAGTTGTTCCTCATCTAACAGTGCAATGACTTCTTGTGCTTATACAAGCACTGTAAAAGCACTAGTTTATCTTATCTGTATAAGTAAAGATATATATCTGTCTATACAGCACTTATATAGATAAGTAACATACACCAGAAAGAAATGAGAACAACTTTCCATATTCTGGGCTCTACTGCACATCAATTTAAACACAACAGCACTTGGTCAACCCAGTTGTAAAAGAATCTACAAGGCTAGTAATAAGTTACATAAATCAGAAGAAAAAAAACTCAGTGAAATAAAGGGAACTCAACGGAATATGGGACTTTGCACAGTAGTTTATTGGTTTTTTTAAGCACCGACATATATCCTGAATAGAAAAATATTAAACAAGCTGTCAAGCACAATACTTCAGGATCAAAGATACTCTCCTGCATGCAGAAAAAACAGTCTTAGAAGCACTAACAAAATCAGGATCATGACGTGAAAAGGGACATGCTATTCTCTGTCATCCAGTGTAATTTAGTAGAAAGTGTATTTTGGACTAATGATAGCTAGATGAACTACAGAGCAGTACAAACGTGTGATAAAGCTGCATGCAGCCCCTGACACAGGCACTGGATCAGCATTTAGTGGGTACTGAAAATAAGATACAATTAATTGAGTTTCATGATTATCTCGTCTTACTGTAAATAGCTGAAAAGAAAAACTTGGGTCAACTTCACTTGTGTTTTAGGGAACTTCCAATACTGCTCCAAACTTCTCTGCTCTGATCTTCTCTAGTCTTCTCTTGAGTTAAAAGATCTGATCTTCTGATCACTGTGTCCACACAGTGATCAGAAATATATGCTTGCAAGCATTAAAAAATTGCTCTAGAAGGCATTGTAAACACCCCAATCCCTGCAATAACTTCAAGCCCTGAAATGGGCTCGAAAGTTTGTGAAAGTTTGTGTTAGTAAAGAAGTTTTGTGACAAGTACAAAATACATAATAGAATAGTAGTAATCTTACCAAAGTTTAGCCTAATCAAAGGAGAAAGAATGGATGCCCAGTTTACAGGTGGATACTGATGGCTTTCTCCAACTAATGCAATGGGTGCCAGTGCTACTTTCACCAGCTCAGGTGGGACACATTCAGGGCCTGCAACAGAAGATTCAGTCAGAGTCTGAATTCTGTACACATGCATTTGGCTAAACAGCTCAAAAAAATGTGAACACCACAATGATGACCAATTTGTAATGAAGAAATGAAAAGCATTATAAAATTACTGTTATTTTCTTTTATATCTGAGAATTAGTTATCTCCTGTTTGTAATCAACAGTTGTACTTTTAACAGTGATGTCCTACCAAAAACGGCTTTTTGTTACTGATAAGTAGAAACTTTTGGGTTCCTTCTCCTGGAACCACTTCATGAGTTAATTACAGATACTTCTCATCCAGCATGGCAGTATTTTTGCATTTGCTAGTAGGAGAACAGCAAGGTTTCTGGCATTGCTCTCCTTCACCATCCTGTAAGTTCAAGCCACAAAAACTGTAGGACAGGTGCTAACCTTCACTACATACTGTGTTACTCAAAACACAGGAAGTTAACTCAGTGAAAGTCCTCCTGGAGGCAAGGCATGGGAAATTTTTACCTTCACTGAAAGCAAAGCCTGCTTCATAGGACAGCAGTTTGCTCATTTAGCTCCACACAGGAATAATCACCTCTGCTTTATCTCCCTTATGGCTGTACTCCAAGGCATTTCTCTTTTACTAGTACTCCTCAGGTAAGTGCATACTTTCTTCATGTTCCTTTGCATTTATCACACATAGCAGTAACCCGTTTGAATACCACTGTTACAGAGAATTGTAATCTAGGATCACCGAAATAACAGGCAGCATAAAGTTTACATGACGGAGTATTCCTGAGGATACATGCTAACACTTGTGATTTGAATTTCATTCCCACAGGGAAGATACATCATCACAGACAGAGGGAATGAGAAAGTGAAAGGGTTTAAAAAGTCATAAAAATTCACTGGAGAAAACTAAAGCCCTAATTCCACAATTCTACTGTATCTTTTCAAGTGTTCTTTAATTTTTTTTTTTTTGTTTAGAGATTGAAATAACCCACATTAGTGAAGTTCAAGTCAGTATTTAGAGAAGTTCACTTAGTAAACAAAAGCAGGTTATCAGGGACACCTTTTATAGTCATAACCAATTTCCCAGATGGATATTGTAGTTCGATCTCTCCTTACCTCTCTTTCCACTTTCAATGGCAAAGTCAATGGCTGCCCTGATAAAGCTGTTCTCAGGCAGGTAGCTAAAATCTAGAGGAACTATGAAGACAAAAGCACTGTTTACATACTAATGCATGTCTGCACAAATTACAATCTCCAGTTCCCATGTAAATTCAAAGGCCAAACTGAGCTAACTAATTGTGTAGGTGACTCAAAGCATTTAGACCACAAGACTTAGATGCATTGGCCTTTCCACCTTTAAGACAACCTAAATGTTTGTGTTGATGAAAGATGCCAGGTCTGAAAACACAAATTCATTTACCAACTGAAAAGTCAGGGATAAGAACTTCCTTAAAATCATTCAGCCACTGTGAATCTGGCTTTAAAAGGGAGATCTTCAAAAGCTTAGGAAGTTTAATACAACAGAGACATTCCATATCTATCTAACCTCTGGCATATGTGCCAAGATTACACAAAAGTAGAAACCCAAGAATCTTTCTTCTGTGATGAGAAAGTTTATCTACACTTCATATTGTTGTTTCCCAACTTGGTTCACACACTTGAATAGTTCCCTCCTGGAACTGGTATTTCATCAGTGGTGATCCTACCTTTATTTTACCAATGGATATTGAAACAACACCAGAAGGTAACGATGAATTGACAGAACAAGAATTTCTGTGTTAATTGCTACACTGAAAGGGCACAGAACACTAGGGTTTTTTACTTCAGCTAATCATAGAAAACCTCTTCTAGAAATATATTTCTAACAAGTCAGCTTGCTTTTGTTATGGACCATTTTTTTAGTGTTAGCTTTTTTATACAGTGGGAAGTGCTAAACCAAAGAGTGGATTAATCAGTTCCCAGGGCATGGAGTGCATAACATAGATACAAAACATGTGCCACAGGCAGTTTAAAACTTTACAATTTATCTATAAAGTAATAAAGACAGAAGTAGTACGCAAGTTTGATCAGAACAACTTAGAACCTTACTTCAAAAGCACAAGTAAAAGCAGATGGTGGAGATCCTATTCAGCACACTGCTTCCTCCTTCATGTAAACCAACCTTTAGGTCTGGCACCATAAAGTCTCTGATTCATAGGCTGTCATGTCATTTAGTAGGGCTGCAATGTCTAATCTGTATTATCTAATGTGTCCTTTTCTGCCTTATTAGGTAGATGCTACTTCTCTATGTTCTTTAAGCAGCAATAATAAAGCATCTTACCAGATGCCCTGCTCTGGGTAGAAGACAAACATGACATATGAAGGCGTCCCAGAAGTCCTGCTGCATTTGTCTGAAGGCCAATCTGCCCCGACAAACTGATTATCTGTTGAAACAATAAATCACCAGTTAGATTTTCCTGCATTGCCTCATTCAAGCTGGACACTGACATTATCCAGTCTCTTTAAACAGATTTGGCCTGTTTGTGCAAGGTGTCACCGCACCCTACTGCATTATCCAAAGCAGGCAACGGAGGCTACCTTCTCACCTGTGTAAGGGTTCTGATGACTTCATTCAGCTTACTTTGAAACTGAGATGACTGAATGCTCTCAGATTTCAGCTGCCAGATAAAAAGAAAAAAATATGTGAACTTTGTAGAGGTAAAAAAAAAAGAAACAACAAAACAGAGAAGAGGTTCTGAAAAGACAGATTACATGTACAGACGTGCTATTTTGTGGGGCTTGTAAACTTAGCTGTAAACTTTTCCTCAATGGCACTGCATGTGCCATGCGATGGGAAAATGGAACAAACTCTGTTTTATACATTCTAACTCTATCCTGCTTGGTTCATACTCACATGGCTCACTACTGCATAAATGGGATGCCCTAGTTTATAACCGCTGCTGTAAGGATGCAGAGGATGTTATTCTGTCTTGCCTTCTAGCCACATTTCTAAAGATAAAGGTGCTATTTGCTTGCATGTTCTCACCTGTATCATGCCTCCTTCAGAGCCCACCAGTGCAACCAGTCCACTGACGGCAGCCAGACGCTGCATTGTTGGAGAGCCCTGGAAGCGTAATGCAGTGAGACAATGAGGTCACACAACACTAGAGTAGGACAAAACACTTCTTTTCTCAAAAACCACGACTGCTATCACTTGTACACCTATCATTCAAACAACCTCTTCAGGTCAGACTCCAGCATACTGGATAATTATTCACCCCTCTCTTGGTGAATGAAAGCTTTATGTGAAGCTTCTTCCCACCCTCAACTTGAAATCATCAGATATTTCTCCCTGACAAATTACTTCCTCCTAGCAGGGCCTGTATTCTGCAACATATGGCAGTGCAACTCAGCCCTGAAACACTGTTTCTTTGACGCTTAGCCTCAGCTGAAATCTTAATGTGTAAGTTTAGAGTTTCATTTCCAAAACACTGTTTTTGTTGCAATGAGATAAATTAAAATGATTATAACAACTGAGGCACTATAATGACCATTCTGTTAGTCTGATTTTGATAAGCAGCACCTAATTTCACAAGGCATCTTCATTTAATAACCTAGATTTTACCCTTGGATATTGTTCCAAATTATTAAAGAAGTCCAAATTAAGATCTCATTGAGACAAGCATTTCCAAAAAATCATCTAAGCAGAAGAGAAACAGGTTTTTTTTCCTTTACCAAACAGCCCAAAGATATGTTTGTTTCTTCCAAATATCAAACAGCACATTCAGATAGTCCTAACTTTTCCTAGCATCACTCCTGTAGAAGCAAGGAAAATTATGTCCCTACCATTCATTTAAAAACACCCCAACCCCCAGAAAAAAACGGGATAACTCTTTTACCTCTGCAAACACAATTTTTATCCAGGCTGGCATTAGTCTGTTACCCAGGTCTTCAGCTTTTCCATGACCACAAACTGACAAGCCATGTACTATAGCACCCAGAGCTAAAGCAAAACTGTGGGTCTGTAAGGTGAAAAAGACATATAAAAAAAAGATCTTCCCAAGGATTCTGTATTCTCTCACTATTTACTATTGAAATATTACTTAAATATTTATTATTTGCCAAAAATTAGAAGCTAAGTCTTTGTCTAAAATACTGGATGCTTTCTTATTTCAAATATTTTCTCATGTCAAGTGACATAGGATTTTCTGAGATTAAATACTGATCTTTGGCACATAGACTGCTCTGGAGCCTTTATTTTAGAGTAGACTTTCTGATACAAAGATAAAAGCTGTAGCAAGGGTAGTTTTTTTTTTAACTTCCTATTTTCCAAATAATCATTCTAAACAGTGTAACAGCAGGCTTTGATTAAAAATGGTTGCCTTTTTTACCCCTTTCCTCCTTGCCTTTTTTTTTTTTTTTGCATTTGACAAAAAAAACACCTGCACTGAAATATGAACATAATTTTGGGCATTTTTAGAAGGTAAACCTAGGACACTAGGACACCTGGAGGAAGCTGTGGCTGTGGTTATGATGCGGTGTCTGGAGGCTAAGGGAAAACAAAATTGAGAGGAGCACAGTAGATGCATTTTTCTACCAAGAAAAAGAATCTGAAAAAATATGTTGCAAAAGAAACAAAATTTGGCAGGCACTAACAACATGAAGAACTCAAAAATACCAACTTCCCTTTTAAACGCAATCAAACATATAAAACCTATTTTTATTTCACTGTCTAATAATTGCTGTACACCTGTAGACAATGCATCAATGGATCAAGTGGTAGTCTTGGTAACTGCAAAGTATGCGTTCCGAAAGTCGTTCAATACGGTTTCCTTGAAGTTACAGTCTAGGTAAAGCAGTATCCAGTATTAAACAGATAAAAGCAAATCAAAACTGAAGCAAAGCTCAAGCACTGAATGATGACCTGCTGATTATTTTCTACTAATGTCCGTAGCTTGTTCATGGCCTCCTCAGCCTCAGCTGCTTCTATGATTCCAACACTGAAAGCAGAGACACAGGAACAGGCCACAGAATAGGCAAGTACCTGAAGAGAGAAGAAAAAAAAAAATTTCTGTTAACCAGTCTTTGATCAAATTCACTGGAGCAATGTGCACATGGAGCAATGTGCCAGCATGATAAAAAAGCCATGGCATTTTCAGTTCATACGTTCAGATATTTATTCCCTCTCTTACAGATTCTTTGTTGATGCTAACATTAATATACAAAACTAAAGCTGGGAAGTACTTATGGGTTTATGTAGGTCAAACTCCTGATCTTCCACACAAATGCAGATATTCTTCTCAACACAAGTGTGAGCACACACAGCATGCTGTAATCCCATTAGAGCTACAAGCAGGACCACAAAGCCAGAGGAGGAACATGTAGTATATCTGCCTCTCGTGCCCAGTGCGTGACATGTCATGACACCTCGTGTCCTTGCAGAAGGATTCACAAGCAACACATTTTTTTTATGTTCTTCAGCCTTAGATGTTGAGAATAAGGAAATGGAATCCAAACTTTCAACAGGGCAACTGTGTCAACTGTTTAACCTCTTTTGTACCAAAGCTAAGCAACAAAACAACATGTAACAATAAGGAAAGTAGAAAACACCTACCTACTGTGTAGGATTGACAACAATTTTACTTGGAACATATAATGGTTAGATTGTACCTCTTGCTGCAGCAAGCCAAAGTTACCTCTCAAGTACAGGATTACATCCCAGCAATTTATAGTATTGAAAGAGCCTCTTGTGCATCTCATACACACAGTAGTTTTCATCCTAGGGTGCTGGCCAAATTTTACTCATGTAATTATCTGTACAATTCCTTACAGAGATTTAAATGAAAAGGGTAAGTTTTGCTTCTCATCCCAAACTATCTCATGATATTAAACAGCTGCTGCCTTTCATCTCAGGAGTTGCAGTATTGAACCTAGTTTAAATTCAGTAAAGTATGTCGAGATGTCTGAGGAGAGATAAATGATCTCAAATTGCATGAAAGATAAACTGCAAAAGGCTAATCCTCAACACGTATGTACTGCCAAAAAGATTAAATTCCATTAAAGATGACCTTTAATAAAGAGCTTTCAGAGCAGTATGAAGAAGGAAAAAAGAATAATATTAACAATCTCTGCTAACTCCCTTAGAAAAAACAGGGGATTATGCAACTGAGCTGTTCGGCTGCTGCAGGCTTACATACATCATGGTTGCTTTTTTGTTCAAAACACCTGCTCATTCTGATTCCTGTTTTCTGTTGTAAACTCCTCTAGTTCAATCAGTTTTCCTGCTCAAGTTTTACCTCGACAAGGCTACCGACTTAGTGCATGGACCATGTCAAAACTTACAAGACATACCTTGGCAAAATAAACTGAAATGCATGCTTAGCAAGCTCATCTTAAATTTTCAAAACATAGCTATAAAGAGAATAGCAAATGGGGCCACAACAGCATAGACAAGTGCCACGTTCACATGCTCATCACAGCAGCTTTCAAAGAAGGAAACGGAAGGCATATTGAAGGAAGAAGTACTAGCATTAAGGTTGTTTCTGAGAGTAACTTGCTGTCTGCTTTCTAGTAGATCAGACGAGCAGTAAACAACTGTATGTAAGAGAGACCCAAATCGACAGTTACTCAGGATCCAACTTTCAACCATTTAATTTGAGGTCAAGGAATTCAAGAAGCATTTTAAGAATGACATCCATTATCTTTTCAGGCAGTTTCTTAATGTTTGTGTTCTAATATTAATAGAATAGGCTGTTCTATTATTATTGTTTTTTTCAGCAGATATAAAAAACCACATATTGTGAAAGAAATAATAGAAACCAAGAATTTCAGTACTACAGATACAAAACTACAGTAAAAGGCCTATAGTTAAAAGGAAGGCAACAAAGTAAAAAAGAAAATTTAATATTTGAGATAAAATAGGTCATACCTCCTGGACACTTCTGCTTTGGTCCTCACTGCTGTCCAGGTATTTGCAGAGTTTTCGCAATGAAGTGGCAACACGCACTCGTGATTCTGTTTGGCTACTGTGACTCATAAGTGAAAGAACAAGTCCTACTCCCAAAATACATCCAGTGCTTAAAAAGAAGACAAAAGAAAAAGGATTAAGTATGCTTTGGCTGCTCTGAACTCTCTTTTCATCTCAAATTGGGCTGCTGAGGAAAAAGTCCTCTTGGCCTTGCTTGATAACTAGCCCCGTGGATAATTACTTACCACAGTCAATTTTACAAGTGTTTTTTATTTCACATAAGGGTGATGCTTTTTGGGAAACAGAATGAAAGAAGCCAATGTGCATTTAAAATAATAAATCCTACATATACAGTCTCATTTTTCCTTCCGCCCCTGAAGAACCAGCAGCCTCACCAACAAGCATATTGACTAGCATGAGAGAAGTATGGATCCAAACTTCTACATCTGATTTATGCTGATACCCCAAACTCTGATACCTCAGTTAAGCATACTAATTGCAGTTCTGCTGGCTGTATTAGGGTCCGTTCTTCTCAGAGTCCTGCAAGAGGGGTTTCATTTGCAAAAATAATGAAATTAGTGATTGAGCCAGAGAATGTCTAGGATGGCTGTACAGATTAAGGTATTACCTGCATTTCAGAACATGAGTGTCAGGTATACATTCTAGCCCATATGTACTAAGATATGCATACGCAACAGTGGACCAACTTTAACACGGCAGACATACCCAGCACAATTTACAGGATACTTAAAATTGCAACAAGAAGAGCATAACTTCAAAGTACATAATTTAATAGGGCAGCTAACATGGACAGCTTCATGGTCTCTGCCTCTTTTTCAAATCTGATCAGAAATTCCATTCTGGACCAGACAACTGGTTTCTACTTAGAGCTACACATTTTTTAAATGTTATTGACTCCTGGTAAAGACCCAAAACTTAAGGAGGGACTAAAGCAAGAGTAAAACCTCATCCTCTCTGCTCCTGTTTTTGTAACTAGCTATTGTTATCACCTGGCCACCTTGTTTGTGATCTACATAGAATTAATACACAAGCACACTTAATCCACACGGCGTCTCAGAATTCCCAGCACATTTTAAGTGTTTTACTGACAGTGCATCAGACCTACTGCACTACTGTCATGACTCATCTTTGAATTTACTGTCATTTATCTCAATAATGCAACTTGGCAGTGTACAGGGTAGTACAGTCCATCACATCACAGAATTATGAACTTCATGAAAACATAATGAAACAAAATAAACAGTTTGTATTTTAGGATGAAGGAAAAGTTATTTTCCTGATAATCTTGAGGTCAGTGGAGTTTGACAGGTTTCTATTAGAACAACAGAAAAGTCTGGTGATGGTTTTGATTGAAAATGCCTTGAAGTCAAATCAAACAGCTACTGACCTTGCCAAAAACTCCATAATAAGCAAGTAAGTTTAATGCTCCACAGAGCAATTTAAAGGAAAGCTACTGCGTATTTCGAGTTTTGTAACAATTTGCTCTTTACCCAGTGTTTACCCAACATGTATCAGCATTTATCATTTGCTCAAT
Organism: Eurystomus gularis; assembly: GCA_013400335.1. Classification (NCBI taxonomy): domain Eukaryota; kingdom Metazoa; phylum Chordata; class Aves; order Coraciiformes; family Coraciidae; genus Eurystomus; species Eurystomus gularis. The sequence continues at coordinate 52,448 of VZZY01015742.1, forward strand.
ATTTCTCCAACATTTATTCTCACAGACACGAGCTCGTTCTGCCAAGCAGAACCTTATGCAAAAAGCCACATTTGCAAAGGTCTTGTAGAATTAATCCTCAATACGGGACATGTAACAAGGCAAGCCAGAAAACTCTACTGCCCCTCGGTATATTAAAAAAACCTTTTAACATGCAATCCTTTAAAAAATGTCAGCGGTAACATCTTCAACACATGTTTTTGTTTCAGGAAGGGAGGGCGGGGGTAAGGGGGGATGGGGGAGCAAAAACTTCTAATATGTGCACTGTTATGTTTGTTACCCATACACTGTACTGTTACAACTGGAACCTGGCCTTTGACTTTTTAAAAATTAGTTACTTATTATTTTTTCCAAGTACACTGAAGTTGAGCTGACAAAAATCTACTGAATATAATCTACATGGGTAATTGCAAAACGTAACAGCCATGAATGTGCATGCTTGCTGAACCTATGCTCTATGTAGGTTAGGCTTGGGAGAAAAAAAAATTAGCTGTTATATAGCTTCTGTGATCAGTAAGTCTGACAAAACCTAGTAGCATTAAGAACGATCTAAATCACCTGTCATGCACATTTTCCATACACATGTATACTGAAAAGTGGTGTATCAGTATATTTTAAAAATATACTTGTTCCAGTTTCTAACATAGGGGCAGATTTAAGGTTCACTCATAGGTTTCTTGATAGCATCTGAGTACATTCTGTTTAAAATCAGGAGTGACTGCAAAGCTCATAAGACTCTACCATCTATGAAACTCTGTCTCAACTGAAAACTGAAGAAGCCTCATATTAACATGCTTAACCACCTGAAATGTTTTTCCCCCTTTAAAGGATCATGACTTTTTTTTTCTTCTGTGTGGTTACCACAGATAAGAGTAGTGATTTATGGCCATTATTCTCACAGTGACCGTTTCTGAGAGGAAACTAAGTTTAGAGTATTTCATGCAACTTAGACCGACACATTCTTATGGAACATCAGTGGGTTCTTACCAAGCCAAAGCACCAGCTCACCAAAAGATTCTTACTGCTTATTGAAAACAACTCCCTGAACTCCTCTTACCTTTCCCCACCCACACTTTTGGAAAGGGAATTCTCCTAACTAAATGAAGAAAACTACATCTAAAACCAACCTTCTTGTCAAAGCTGACACGATCAGCGGCGTGGCTGCGTGCGCCAGCCAGACACACTGATCAACCTCTGCCTTATCCCGGCGCTCAGGGCAGGAACACCGAACAAAACCTCAGCAAAAGCCTTCCTCGGACACCTCCTCCAGCGGCCGAGGGGTCGGGGAAAG
>VZZY01015742.1:54110-67310 GCA_013400335.1 Eurystomus gularis
TACCACATGGGGGGTGCAGAAAGTGAAAGGCCGCACCCGTGGGGAGGAGCGGCCAGGACAGGTGACCCTAAACTGACCAGCGAGGTATTCCATCCCATCTACACCATATTCAGTATAAGGCTGAGGGATTATGAGGGTCAAGGTCTCTTCGATGACCAGCATCCAAGGAGGACTCTGTCTCTTCTGCTTTCTATCCTTATCCCTGTGTTCCTGAATCCGGCTCCAGAATCCAGGTCCTGAATCTGGTTCCCCTCAGCTACTGAGTCCAGTCTGGGACTTCCCCAGTGTCTGCTCCACAGCATCAGTGGTATATATTCCATTTCATTACCACTATTTTCATTAGACCTGTTTTAGTATTTTCTAATCCATAAGTCTCACCCTTACTCCCTTTTTCTCCTTTGGGAGTGGAGAGGGGTTAACAGAGAGCATCTGTCGTAGTTCTATCAGACTGCTCTGACCCCAAACCTTAACAGACTGCAATATTTACATCTTTACATTACTTCCTTGCTCAAAAGAGTGCTCACACTATAAACCAACTTACCATCAGCCTTTAAAAAACGTAGCCATTTTAACCAGCACAAAAAACTACCTACCCTTCAACCTTCCCTCTCCTCCTTGCCATTGTTTTATATACTTCCAGCAACCTCTTGCTGCCAGCAAAGTGGAGTTCAGCTGTTCTGTGAAGCATTTATCTCCAGCTAATAGGCGGCACAACTGGTGGTGTTACACAATAGGTGTAACGAAGTGATGCAGCCCCCTGTGCACCACATATATCACCCTGTGCCACTGAAGAGACATCCCAAATCCTGACTAAGCTATACAGATTCACAGCTTGATGCGTGCAAGTGTGACCCCTCACAGCATTCCAGAAGGTCCACTGGAGAAGGGAAGAGCAAAAGTAAACAGGTATTATTGCTCCATTTCCTTTGAACAGGGAAAAGCTGGGCAGAATAACATTCGAATCAAATAAAAGCTGCATCCACACAGAGGCACTCGAGATACTGCAGTTCCCTCCCTGATTTAGAAGGGAAATGACTGCTGTGGAAGACACATAGTTCGTCAGGTTGTTTAATAGCAACTGATGTATGTGTTTTATCGTTCAATTACTCCAGGTTTGACAATACTAGCAATTGTGCAATACCTTTCAATAATTTCTCTCCCTGCTGGTGGGCTGTTCCTCTCTTTGGGACACCTGAGGCACAGCCTCAGTTGGTTAAATGAAATAAAATTGCTTTACTCAGAATTCAACATGCCATCCTCAGCTGTAAAGTTAATGGCCTGGCTCTCCCAGATCAAAAAGCCATGTGAGGCAACTGCTCCTGAAGCTCACACTGTACTGCACATACATGCACATCCCAGTAACAGGCTCCAATGCAAAAGCAGCTAGACTTCATTGAACATCTCAGAAAAGATGCAAGAGCACCAAGGAAAGACTCCCAAAAACATCTTTGATTAATGAACTCATGCAGGTAAGATGAGCAAGCCTGCTGCTAGAATTGCTGTTATCTTCTTGCTGCCTGTGAGCAAGAATGTGTGGTTCTCTATAGGTGCCCCAGGTTTTAACCTGTGGGTTGGCAGGGATTAGCGGTGGCGGTCACTGCTTCTTTTCACCTTGCACTACGGACTGTATGCAAAAAAATGGTGTGTGTGTTAGATATATACATATGCATACAGTTACAGATGTTCATATATAAAGTATTTTAGATACATATCTATGGACACACTCACATAGAAGAGAAGGTACACAGAAGAATAAACCAGCAGTAACATCCTGAAATTCAACAAACACCATCTCAGTCCTGCACCTGGCAACAGATAGGCTGGGACCAGAGGGGCTGGACATCAGCTCTTGGGGACAGCCTTGGGAACTGGTGGGCAAGTTGAGCTGGGGCCAGACATGAAGCCAGGTAACAATGAGGGCCAGCACTACACGGGCAGCATGAGCGTGACACAGCCACAAGAGCCAGGGGAAGGATCACCCCTCTACACTGTGCCCACCAGCACACCTGGAATAGTGCTCTGAAGGCAGGAAAGACACCAACAAAACTGCAACAAGTTCATGGGAGGCTACGAAAGCAGCAAGGTGGGAGCCCTTGCCCTGAGAACAAAGGCTGTGAGACCAAACCTGGTTCATCTGTGAAAAGGGATGGCTTTGGGGGCACTCAACAGCATCTCCTGCTGACAGAACAAGCTGTCTCCTTATCCTAACCTGTCCTTATACTCTTCTGTGTAGAATTAAGGAATAAAAGCATGAATTAAAAAGGTGGAGCTCAAAGCACAGTATCATCAGGAATGAAGGAAACTTACTTGTACTCCAGACCGGTGTCAAAGCAGCAGTCTTCCAGCGCATCCAGGGACTTCATTAGAATGAAGTTCATGTGTTGACTGGGCACATCGCTACAAAACCAAACCAAACCAAAACAGAAGTTAAAAAAAAAAAATCCAAAACATAGCTCTTATCTTCAAATCCTATAGGATATTAAACTTCCTGCTAAGACTGAGTGTGCCAGTAAACAGACTTCTTTTTCTGCTGTAACAGATTCTTATACTAGTCTGTAAGTAGTAACTGTATGACTGGACATTTGTGTCACATTCATATAAACATATACAAATAATAAAAACCTATTCAGACCTTAACTAGCAACCATTATTGCTACAAAACCCATAAAGAAACCCAGCACCCAGGATTTGTAGAACATGCCTGACAGTATGAGGACACTGACAGAACATGATCTCAGCTAGACCTGTAACACTTTATAAGCTGAAATTCAATGGCATTTCAAGATAGTAGCTCCATAAATACCTCTCTCCATCTCTTTGCCTAACTTACTGATAAAAAAGGAAGCATTTACATCTCACTGCGAAGTCATCACAGGGACTCTCCTTGTAAAAAAAAACATGTGAAGTTTTCCTAATGAACAGGACATCTTTAATTCAAATCTGCTCTATGATTTGGTATTAGCTACAGCTAAATCCCTACAAGTTTTGCTGTTACGAATCAATGTTTGGAATAACATGTGAGACTAAGCTTTGAAACTGTGCAGGGCAGTGTAAGAGTAAAAACTGATACAGTCCCTAAAACTTGTTTAGATGAATTTATGGATTTCAACACCTCTTGCCAAACAAACAAGAGCCAAAATAAAAACTCACACAGTCCAAAATACCAAGCTGATCTAACAGCATTCTCTTGAAGAGCCATTTAATGCCTGTGCATAGCTCAGTTGTCACCACTGACTAATCATCCAGAGACAGCCCATCCCCAAATTATGTGGCTGAGTCAGAGGCAGCGAGGTGTCAAGACACCAGAGCAAAAAGATTAGGACAGAGCAAAGCTGCACAGTGTTTTAACAGAGGCAGGTGTGTCAGACTTTAGCTTCACTAATGTTATGGTTTGAGGTTCGGGACCAGGACAGGCAGGGGTTGGACACCCTGAGGGTCCCAGGGGGGAAGCAGTTATTCCCTCCCCCTTCCTGTCCACACCGGATACTGGAGGCAGGAAGTGGTCTCCAGCGTGGGAGGAAGAGACGCTTTGGAGCTGACCCCTCTCCATGCGGCCAGGAGCCATTTTCTCACTACTCCTCATCCTCCAGTGACTCCGAAGCCATCCAACCTTTGGTTTTGTATTATACTGCATTTATTGTGTTTTCCCCCATCTTTGTACCTATATCTACCTTCCCTTCTTGTTTTCTGTTCCCTTTTAAACAATATATATATATATATCTTTCTAAACTTCCAATACAGTGCAAAGTCTCTCTTTTTTTTTTTTACTCCTGATCTCCCTTTTTGCCCACCTGTCTGGGGGGGAACTAAGGGATAGGGAGGGGGGAGAGCATACGTTCTGTTTCCGTGGGGACCTGCCCTGAACCCCTAAACGGACCCAGAACAGCTAAGCAAATTAATAACTTACAGCCAAATCTGTTTGATACCTGTGCTTGTGCTCCAATTAAACATTTACTATGGGTATATGGGCAGCTAGAATCCCTAGCAGTCAAGAAGCCAGAGGAGTATAAAGCCAAAACTACTTCGTAATTTCGCTGGAATCACTGGAAATTTGCAACTGAGGCCAACTCCTCTGTAAAGAAGGCATTTTCTATCAACTTCAGAACATCTCTTTGCTGCCAATGTAGCTGTAAAAGCACAGCTTAAAGAGAGCACACTACACTACTTCTCTTGTAGCTCTGTCCCTATACATGTAACTCTCATCACGGAAGTGGACACTATCCAGTGTCCAGAGCAGCACTTACAAAAGGAACTGATGAGAACTGTGGATTTCTTTACAATTAAGTCTCCTAGGGCAGCTAGTCTTCTAGCTGACTGCTTTATACATGTACCTTAGGATATTAAGAAAATTAATCATTCACCCTGAAAGACTGGCAAAATACCCGGGATAGTACTGGGAGAGGTGGGTGGTGAAGACTAATGATAAAAGACACCTTGAGGGGCTTTGCAATGTCTCTTACAGGAATAATTTTCCTATGACTTGTAAATACTTTAATTCCTCAGAACTCAAGGCCTTATGCAGGAAAAGGAAGTTACTTGCACACCTATATTACACATGGTGATCCTTACCTGACTTTTTCTTCATACAAACGTGAGATAAACATCCCCAAACCAAGGCCCATGTGGACTTGAAGAGCTTGAGATTCATCAGTATTTTGTTTCCCAGGTAACCTGTCAGTCAGCATATTCAGGACCTCCTCAACCTTCTCCTTGCATGATACAATGAAAACTGGCACCAGGAGAGACAAGGCAGTGGCTGCACAGGAACGAGCTATAATACTAGAAGTATTTTCACCCGAATAGGATTTCTAAAAAAACATAACATAATTTTTAAAAAAATTTTCTTCTTGAGGGAGAAAAATAAGATTCCTTTCCAGGTAGTAACACTCAGCACTTTAGGAATTTAAAATAAGTATCTATAGAGCAAACAGCAGCACAGATGTATTGCAATATTGCATTAAACATTAATTCATGGAATTGCCTGTGGTAACTTTTCCATTTACCTTACCTTGTGAGCAGCTTAAAGCTAACATAATTCAGAACATAATTTCTAAGTGCAAATATATGAAACTGTGAACAAAGGATAAGACAGGATGCAACTAGAATGTAACAGCTAGTCTGCACATAAATACATTGGTCTATTTGGGTTTTCACCTTCCTTGTTAAAATACCCAGCAGTGTGATCACAAGGGCAAACAGAAACCAGCCATGATGTTAATGTTCTTCTGCAATTATACACACTAAGAATTTAGTGAGTGGGAAATAGCACCACCTTAAAAACATCACACCTAGGATGACAAAGTATCATGACATCTTGCAAGATAACCAGTGGAGGTGCTTTCTAGAGGAAAGAACCATTACAATGGTAATGGATCCATTTTAAAATGTAAAATCCACATAGCTACTTACAAAGTAATGGACTGATTGTAAGTAATAGCCTAATGTATATTTATCAAGTTCCATGTGCAACTCTGAAACGAAAAAAAGATTGCATCAAGATGCAAGGCACTCTGAAAGACTGATTTCTGTTGTGTACTGCAGAATTTTAAAAGTGCTAGGATTTTTTTTTTTAAGCAGAGTGGATATAAAAAAATGAAATGTTGTCACATTGTTCCATCTCAAAACCATCTTCTTCAAACAGCACCAGAAAACCTTGGCAAGAACTGCTAGTGCCAACAAAGTAGTTGAATCTCCTTACTATCAACCATTTAGCATTTATTTAACACTACATTTGATATGGCGATCTGTGTCTGCTATCTGTAATGACAGGGGTCACATGCCACAGCTGAGTAAGGTTGAGGTGCTAACACCTTACTACTGGACTAAATACAGTTCATCAAAGATGTTAATGAAGTTCAGGTTAGAAAAGACAACAGTATATTAGGAGGCTGGTATTTGGCCTTGTAGGACTGGTCATTTTAAACAGATAATCAAGAGTTAGCAATACGTATTCCTATGTATGCATTTCACAGCCATGAAAAATGGTGTCAGAATCACTCAAGAGTTGGACAGCGTGGTCTGAGGAGAGTCTACTCATGTTAGAAGGTTTTGGTTTGTACATGTATGAAAAAACTCTAGGTTTTGAAGGTGTTTTTAAAACTTCATTCATGTATCCTCACACATTGTTTTTACTGTTTTGGTAATAAAGAAAAAAAACTCAAGGCAGCCACAAATATAAGCAGAAAACAATGAAAGAAAAAGAACAAAAGCAAGCAAGATTTGATTCTCCTGTATTACAGCTACTACAGGGCAAACAGAACTGGGAAAATCCACACTAAGAACTGCAGGTATGAAATACAGATATATTCTCTTGCTTTTAACACCACAACACCTACCTGGTAGAACCATGGGAAGACTTGACCTTTAGGGTGATAGCGGCTATTCACAATACTAAAGAGAGTCTCTGTGACCATAGAAATCCAGTGTTTTGTGGCAAGAAAATCAGGTTCAGTCTGGGGGGGGGAAAAAAAAAAAAAAAAAAAAATCAAACCCAAACATTCATTGTTATTTTTTCTTAAATCAGGTACTACCTGAGCAGAAGCTCAGCCGCTGATGTATCACATATGATCCATTAGGAATAAGGTTATTTTGTCATCCTTATATACAGTATGTAGCATGATGTACTTGCCAATGCCGACTCTCCAGACACTACTTTTGATCAGTTACTATACAGTGAAAATGAAAATTACGAGAAAAGAGGCTGGCTGGGTTTCAGTGTCCACTAGACCTTTATCTCATCTGTCAAAATCAACTAATAAATGTGATAGTCGTTATGTTACTTGTGAGAAGGTGCCTATAGACTCTGACTGCTTTTGTACAAATCATACAGCAGCCAGCAGATGGCATTCCCCGGGAAGGGTGAAATTCGAACTTCAAAATGTGAAGCACTTCATGTTCACTTACTAGCCCCACACCACCTGGTCATATTGTTTCACTACATTCCACTAAGAGCAGAGAATCTCTTTCCCATACTGACTCACCTCCGGCATCCCTTCAGTGTTTGAGAAAAAGCTGCTTTCGTATTTGGCTACAGCAACTGCAAGACCAGTTAATGCAAAAATACAGTTTCCTTTCACCACTGGGCTGTCTCTGGGCAGAAAAAGGAAAACAGTTAAGAAGCATCAGAGCGATGCACGCAACAAAAACACGTATCTCAATGCAGGGAAGTTTATGCTACCGGTGGTCCAGAAGGGAAGGCCTTTGCACATATCGATGTTACTGGGCTGTCATCTAGCTCAGCAAAAATCTGTCACATTTCATCTCCAAGAATTAGAGAAAGAACAAGGGAGAGAGGCATTTCAGTCTTTTTTCTTGTTTGTCTTTTATATAAAGCTGGCACACACAAAGTTGTATGAAAACGAAAGCTTGCTTTCACTATAGTGAGGACTGCTACCCTGCAGAGCAAGTAGCACTCACAGAAATGCACCAGTTGGTCTTAGCTAATACCATCTCTACACAGAACAACTCAAAAAGCTCTTCAAAAAGATAATGTGAGACAGGCAGGTGCCACTTCACTGCAACAGCATCTCTTCAGAAGATGTAGCAGAGCAGCCATCACTGAATTCTCAGCTTAAAAAAAGTTTTTAATTACTCTGCTATGAAAACATTGAATCTGGTAATCTTCCCTGATGTTAAAGAGTAATAACTTCTACCACAGTGCAAACTCTTACATGTAAGGAACTCACGAAAATAAAGTCTGCCACCTACAAATAAGAGACACAACATAACCATGTTCAGTTTCATGAAAAGGTACATCTTGATATCCCAGTCACTCCCAGAGAAATATATTGCAATATAATCTTGTTTGAACTCTCAGTCATTTTACAATAGCAGCGGAACAATACAATTGCAGTAGACCACTTACAGTCTTGCAGTAGAGCAGTACACACTGTACTACACTTCCTGCATCAGTCTTCCATTTCTAAACACTACCTCAACTCTCACTGTAAATATACACAAACTGCAAATTTAGGCATTTGTTCCAGATCCAAAGACCTCATTTGCACAATAAAATTATTCTCTGGATTTCTGGTTTGCTATTTGAAAATAAGACACACAGGTCTTAGTGGAATGTCATTGACCTCTCCTGTTGGGACCACTGAAACTATTTCCTTTCAGGTATCTCCCTCTTGAGACTCTCAGAACCCACTGGGATGCATTCCTGTGCAACCTGCTCTAGGTGAACCTGCTCTGGCAGGGGGGGTTGGACTAGATGATCTCCAGAGAGATCATGGTAGATGAACCCCTACCATTCTGTGATTCTGTGAGATGCCTACAAATAATTACAACTAGGTATTTAACTTTTTTGAAATCTTCCCTTAAATAATTTCTATGTACAGAACCTTTGTTTTTGTCAATCAGCTTCTAAAAGGTTACATTTCATGATGTACCTCAAACAGAGAAAACTTCTAATTCTACACACTCGTGAAAGCTGGACACTTCTAATTTAACAAAGGTAAAATTCATCATCCTAACAAGCCCCAAGAGGAAGAAGAGCAGCATCTTACTCTTTATTGCAAATATGGGGAAACAGCCCAGTATTTTCTTAAAAGAAGGTCAGTAAACACACAAAGTTTTAGAGACATGATCTATGCACAGGAAATTCTTCTGCTGTTACCTAAAGAAAATTCACCACTCCTAAATTAGGCCAATGCTTCTACCTCAACTAGTTTCGCTAATGAACTTCTGAAATCAAAAATCTTAACTTTAACTCTGAGACAAAGAATAAGATTCAAAGTTTATTATTTTGTTCTCCCTTTAGTTATCTCTTTCTACTATGTTTAACACAGGTATTTATTGAGTAGCTAAAATATCAAAAAGATCTTCCAATTTTATCCCTCTGACTCTTCAGGATGGACTCACATGTAAGGAAATGGAACAGTTGGGAGTATTTTAAATATTTGAACAATGACAAATTAAAAAAAGGAAAAAGTTCAAACACTTACAGAAAGTCTTAATGAAAATCTCCAGAATTCTCAAAAGTATTTCAAACTAGTCTTTTATACATTTACAAGAATACCAAGGTTTAAACTGTCAGTGAGTTTTCACTATAATTCTTTCACTGATCTTTATGATTTAATATTTTCTAAGTAGTTGCTTTTATGAGGATTTGCTATTTCTGACACCTGCTTAACTTGGTGCAGGTGACCAATTTCAGGTCATACAAGGAAGCTAGTGGCCAGTGGAGGGTAAAAGGAAGAAATCAAATTACTTTAGCAGCCTGTGAGGAAGGTTAATACACTTACTACTGTTTGAAAGCCATGTGTTAATTCTAATAGCAAATGAATAAGCCTGTCAGAACCTCAAAACATGTAATTTCCTGCCTTTGGGAGCACCTGGGCACAAAAAAGACACCCTAACAGAAAGTGGGACAGTTCTGAAGAGCCCATGCTCCACTAAAGACCAGCTAGCTTCTTAGATGCTCCTTGAGGTAAACAGCCTGGTAGTTAAAAACAGAACAGACTAATAGTGCATATAGCACTACCCAGGCTTTACTCAAAACATCAGGCATCAGCCTTTCTAATACACACAGTCAGTGGTAAAAATGTCAAAGCACGAGGTGGGGAAGAACAGCAGTCTTGTCAAATCATAGAATTGCAAAAAAATATTATCTTACACCTCCTGCCACAAGAAAGAACTCATCTGTAATAAATTAGCAGCGCTTACTTGGAAGCATCTTTGATGACATCAGTCAACATATCTCTGACCCTGCAACAGAAACAGAAAGAATTTACACGTTCATTATACTGTAGCATGGACTCAGCTAATTTCCTCTTACGCCTTACACATGTCTATTCTAGCTATGTCACCTAGCTATCAGAAGACTTAGCGCAAATTAATCACAAGCGTTAAGGATGTTAAAGTACTTACATACCACCCAACATTTCTTCATGTGCACTACCAATGTTTTATAAGTGTTCTTATTTGACTTCGTATCACTTATTGTAAAACAGGTTCATGCAATAGCCATAAATCTGTTCTGTGACCTGTTACCCACAAGTTCCCAAATCACTGTGCTATGTCCTAGCATAATAAAATGAGAATGTTTTACAATGGACAGCCATAACAATATATCCAATACTTAATATATTGCTGGAAACCACAATGGGCAGTTACACTATTAGGCAGTATAGTAGGCTGAATCCATTTAAATTAAAACTATAGGAACAGTTACAGTTTCTTACACATTACTGTAGTTGACTAATAATAGCCTACTTCTCCATATTTGTTTAGTTTTGCATTCATATCAAGACAGAAGCACAGATGCAGTGAATCTTCTATATTGCCAGGTTTGGATGACCTATACTACAATATACAGTACCCTCCTGGCCATGACTGTCATCCTACAAAATAAGATAAGCTCCAATCACAGTTCCAAAACACATGATTAGAAGACTAAAAATGGATGCCTCATAAAATAGGGCCATATGTTGTAAGATTCAGTTATGCTCAGGCTTTAAAAGAAACCTATTCAGGCTTTCCTTCATAACCACACTGCTTTTGCACACAGTTTCAAAACCACCTATACTAGAAACACTTACACCAACTTGGCAAATACCAGTGCAAAACTGCAAAGGTACTTATACGACAAAGCACTAACAGTAAAGTTTATATCAAGCTGTCCACAATCAGGTTAAACCCAGTGGGCAACACAAATGCTTAATCGATACTGAAGTTAAAGCCCTGAAGCACCAAGCAGGTAAGGGGGAACAGGAAAAGTCATGACAGCTAATATAAGGCTCCCAGTTCACTTGGCACTTTGATTTATCTACTAAAAGGGAGAAATCAAGGGATTAAATCAGGTTAAATGGAAGTCTGTTCATTTTTGACAGAGATTATATAAACAATATTTTAGGAAATATAGAGCAGAAATTGGTTTAGCAGAAATCTACAACATCAGCATTGCTATAGGCATTATTCTCACCTGGAAAATGTTTTGTCTTTATACTCTATTAAGAAAGGGACTGGGCAGAGCAACAACAAGAAACTGTGCCACTACTACATAAAGAATCTCTTCTACAATACCATTATCATTCTGGATCTTGCGATGAAACCCTCTAATCTAGACTTAGCTGGAATAAAGAAATAGATGAATTTTGTATTCTTTTTGAGTGGCACTCAGTAATATCTTTTTGACTGAAATGGGTAAAGGGCATTTTGGTTTTGTTTGTACACCCTTTATTCCTAATGCCCTTATGAACAAGCATAAAACCAGATATTTATACTGTCCATGGACTCGTTCTTTTTCTCTGTGAAGCCTCCCACTTCCCACCTTGCCCCTCTGGCCATGTGCATACACATGGTTAGATCCTGACAGACTGAGAGACACTCCTCAGCTGACTGAAGTAGTTGAGAATACAGACCAGGGTATGCATAATGCGCTTGGTTTTAAACAGTATCTTCAGGCTCAACATTGCCAAGATACAGATGAATGGAGAAGTGTTTCAGTTCAGTATGATATATACCACGATTTACATTTCTTTTATCAAGCCGTTTCAGTTGAGACAGCTCACTTTCATCTCTACAAGTAAGTTTGTGTCTTTGCATAATCCTTCCGCTTCAATGTGACACAAAACAGTTTTCAGTTCCTTCCAGTTGCTCACACTGTAGAGGTGAGGGAACCTGTGAACTCATCCATATGGGAATCCTTAACAACAGTTACCCAGTAGTCTTTTTCTTCCTGCTTCCCAGCCCCTCCTTTATCACTGTATCTGGTGTTTGGGTTTTTTTTCCATTAGTGCTCACAAAGTCTTTAAACTTGCAAGACTAAAAGCTTTGAAGTCTTGCCCTCCTCTGCCCCTTCACTTGCCATTACAAGTGATCAGGAGCAAAGAGGCAGTTCCTTACCAAAGCCAGGCTGTAAATTGTTTGTATTGCACCTCTTCAGGATCCTCTTTTCTGTGTTTTAACTGCATCTCCAGCTCTGCCTGCCTCCCCTGTAGAATTACAGAGTAAGTCAGAAGTGGATCTTACATGGCCAGTCATAGTTAAGATTTCCTCAGAGAACATTTAGGTAACAGATGTAGCCTTTCACCTGAGGGCTACTTCATAAGTTGACTGCTTTTCATATCAGATTCTACTGTAATACACAATATGTTAAATAAAATAATAGCTAATTTTTTATTCAGAGCGAGAACAAGCCACAGATAGCAAAAATGACCACAGATACTGAGACATCTCTCCTACTCCGTGCAAAGAGGCAAATTTCATTGGGAAGGGGTACAATGAGCAGGGAATGAGATTTAGAAGTCTGCTAGTTAACATGGATTAAAACATCACTTTCTTGAACCATTCCTGAAAGCAGAATTCCTCACCCTTTTCCACTGTGTGACCCCAGCCTCCCTGTGACCTCCTGAAACTGTTCTTTCTGCACCTTAAAATTGTTCGGATTCTGGCCTCTAACAATTGGTATCTACACATACTAAGCAGCTTTGCTTTAATGTTCAGTCTCCAACCACGAGACATTTGTTTAGGTTGTCAGTTACTGCTCCTTATTAGGTTATTAAGCCTTCAGTGAAAAATATAAGCACAGAAACTGTGTTTTTCAGGTATTGAATGCTTGTAATTTGGGTGTACATTGAAACTTCAGAATACAAGAGAGTCAATCCTGTAAATCCAGATGTCACTCAAAAGCTGACTCTCCACAGACACTAAGGGAGCATATACAACACGGCCTAAAGAGAAGGCTGCATAAAAACTATGCAAAAAAACCTACTGCAGTATCTCCAAACACATAAACACTGGTTTAAATTCTGTAATAAATCTGGACCTGTAGGATCAGCATGATGAGACTTCAGTCTCAAAAACATGCTGAAAGCACAAACTGGCAGAAGTGCTTAAGCATGTAAGTAGGCATAATAAAAGACAAGAGGACTTTCAGATGTCTGAGGAGAAAAAAAATCCTCACACAAGTGTTTTGGTGAAGTAGACTCTGTGAATGTCTGCCTCCAAACTGTAGAAATCATTACTTACTAGCTTTTCCAGAAGTACTGCATTACATAGTATCCAGACTACTCATACTATAGTGTCTTTTGGCCATCTCAGATTAAACGTCCTACACAAGCATAAGGAGTAAGTAAAGATATTGGGTCTTCAGAAGCAACAAAAATAGGCTCTGCTGCCCTGTAAAATGACACCAAATCCTAGAGAGGGAGAGTTTCAGAAAAAAGTCTGATAAATGCCAAGCTTCTCATGAAATCA
>VZZY01015744.1:0-11890 GCA_013400335.1 Eurystomus gularis
CCATTATGATTCTATGATTCTAATGATTATTAGATTTCTATTGTAATTTTGTCTATGATTCTATTGCTTTGCTATTGTATACATGCATCTAAAAGAAAAGTAATTTCAAGGGGGTGGAGAACTGTATGCATATTTCCAGTCTGCAAGTGATACAACCAAGCTCCCTCCCTTCTTTTCCTTTCTCCTTCTCTCCTTTCCTTCCCTCTCTCCTTTCCCTTTCTCAATCCCTCCTTCTCTCCCTTCCTTCCTTCCATCCATATGCTTTCCACATTTCTTTGTTTTCCTCCCTAAGCCTATCAGAGGCAAATCAACCTATTTTTCCTGTGTCCCTTTTTCTCTCCCTCCTTTTTCTTGCTGCCCTGCCTTCATTTCCATTATAACCATTACACTGAAGCACATATGTTGGCAATGATTTAGAGACATAGTTCTTCTACATTAATAGTTTCTTCTCCATAGTTTTCCATTTATTTGCTGAACTATCTTGTTCATTACAGTTAAAGTAAATTACTAGCCACAGTTTTTAGCAATCTAATTGTGGAAACTAAACAAAAAAGAAAGAAAACATTATTGATTTCACTGTTCTGCATTTGAACAAATACATTTCATGAACATGACTTCTTCAGCTTGAACATGTAATTTTCCTGCAGAATTTAAGTATCGGAATCCTGTCACAAAGACAAAATGGATAGGTGTTAAACGATGATTAAGCTTATAAAAGGGTAGTGGTTTTCCTTGGTAGTGGTCCTTGTTAGAGGGGAACTAACAAGGTTAGTTCTACTGCAGCAGAAAACATGGTCACATCAGGCCCTTGGCATCTCCTTGGGAGATTTAGGAACAAGTATTTGGAATTTGTCTGAGGCAGTAGATTTTGAAAAATCTTTGTATTGTCAGAGTTATGGAAGCCTTGGGTGGCATTAATAATCAGTCAAGATCTCTGAACTTTCCCTTATTTTTTAACAAGCTTAAAGTAGAACCTTTTGTGTAACTCCTAACTTCCAAACAAGGTCCCAGAAAACCTTTCTGATTCACAAGTAATGTTTTGCAGAAAGATTTTTGGTAAATCTTGACCTTCTTTCACACAGGCTTGTATAGTTCACCAATAAATGGCATTAAGTAGTGACATTCAGTTCTTCGAACATCACAGTCAAATTAATAAACTAAAAATCTCCCATGAGAAAAATATGCAATTGGTTACAATTATTTTGTAACTGCTTCAGCTATGTGGATTTTTTTTTTTTTTAACCCTCAGTCTTTTTACTGTGATCTGAACAGGCAGAATGGACCATTTTTCTAGCATGTTTTTCAGCAATGGACTTCTGTACAGCTTGTACTCATAATTGGCACTTAGAAATTTTGGGGCACATCAGCGTCAGTGGATTAGAGAAACTATTCGGTAATGCCACTAAAATTAAAGTTCAGTTGAGTTTCCTTTAGAAAATTTTATTTGTGGGGTTAAATATGTCCAGTGTTTCAAATCTCATCAAACTGAAAACAGGTATTTAAATTGTCATGTAGCTTTTTTGTGTTTAGCACAATTACAGCAATCAAAGCGTTGGAAGCAGCAGCAGGAGCAGCATGACTTCCTTTAGAGCTGTAACTTGGATGACGAATCTGAGCAAAGTGGAAGACTGCAGAGTCTTAGATTAGAACTAGCAGGGATTTTCAGTTTTTTTCATGTGAATTGTTTTCCCCCCAATATTTTCTATATTTCTAGCATTTCTCAAAGAAAGGTCTTTTTCCGCTAGGACTGCAACGAACATCATGTTCTACAGCTCTCTGGGTTATTAGATTGCTCTTTACAGATGTTCTTTTTAGATTCTTGAAACTTAGAAAAAAAATCATTTTGCAGTATCTTTTTGTTACTGTTAAAGTCTCTAATCCTTTGAGTTCCTCAGTAGCTAGTGGAGAATGTGATTCCTATCATCAGTCTGAAGATAATTCACATGTTGGGGATGCTGAATTGCTTCTCACTTTGTCTGTATTTCTTCATTGTCTTGAGGAGACTATATAAACTGTGTGGCCTTCTCAGCACCTCAGTGAAGTTCCTAAGAGTAAGTGGGATGAATCTGAGCCAATAGGTATTTAAACAAACAGCTCTTACTAAATTCTGAGGTTTTTAACTGGCTATTTCATATTCAGATTAAAATTTTTACTTTCAGTTATTCACAAATATATCTCACCAAAAAAAATCTATGCAAAAAAGTATTTTCCTTTTCTTACCATATTCTTGGTATTCTGAACACCACCTCTATCTCTTTTGAGAGTCAGTGGGGTCCTGATTCATCTCACATATCTTTATGCCCTTAGCAGATGCCAGTGGCACAAAGCCAAAAGAGTGAGATGGGCATTGTTTCTCCACTGCTGAGGATCTGAATCTGGTGTTGCCCTTCACCCTACAGACTGCATCAGAGGGTGGGGTGTTTACTTTCCTATTCTAGGTGTGCCAGTTCTTTGGGGTGAATCTCTAAAGCCAAAGTCTTTGACTCCTCTTTCTCCAATAGGCTATAATCTAGATTATATATTTTTGATGTGCAGATTTAAAGCAAAATTAAATCCTGCTTTAGCAAGCATGCATACTGAATTTTCCTAAGTATTTTGCATTTATGAAATCCTACTGAAATCAGTAGAAGATACCTAGAGCTTTGAGAATCATATTTTTATATAAGTTACTTGGACTAGATGATCTCCAAAGGTCCCTTCCAACCCGTACCATTCTGTGATTCTATGATTTCATAGACATAAATGCAGTTGTTAAGCAGAGAACTATTTGCACTCTCATGTCAAAATCTACATCCTTTATGCTTTGTGAATTTTTGAAATGCCAGAGACAAGCATCTTCAGCCGACCGAGGCATTTTAACAAGTTGAAGGCTGCAGTGCAGTATAGCAAATTCAAATCTTCAGGCTGCTTCCCTCACAATTTTGATTCCCCTTCCTAGGATTCCCTTTCTTTCCTATGCTTGCATCAGACCTTTGAAGAGAGGGTCTTTGGGGCCTGACAGGACTGAAGAGGAAAGCTGGCACTGTGGCATGTGGAGGAAGGACACCAAATTTTATTGTGTTTAATGTGTTTGCAACCCTTCTTTGGCATAGATGTACTTTGATCTCTAGCCTGAGATTTAGTTTGATATTCAGGGTGAGTGTTTTGCAGTTTGAGGTATTTATCTTCCTGTTATTCTACTTTTTCCGTACAAAAAAATTTAAATCTTTTTCATCTCAGAGCTTTCAGACAATGTACAAAACTGAACCGTCACAGGAAGAGTGTATATTCCCTTTTATGGACTCTCCTTATCTTTATTTTTCTACCTAAATAGGGCCAGGATTGATACCTGGCCTAGAGGCCATCTGACATGGAATGCATCCATACTTCCTTCTCCAGAACAGATCGATCATGCCCACTTTACACAATACTTGGCCCTTTGTCTCCTCTGGTCCCCTGTGGTATCCCTGTGTTCTTCAGGCACAATTATTTCTCTGTGGTTTTTTTCAGTTCTGAGTATCCAAAATAAAATGAGGGTTGTGTTGCGGCTCACCAAAATGATAGTTTTCTGGTCTGATGCTGAGATCATGCACTGCGTGCTCTCAGGTTTGATACCGGAGCGAGTGAGGTTATTCAAGGGTGCAAAGACTTTGTGACATTAGAGGAATGTACAGAACAGAGGGAGCCATGCTTGGGTGTTGTTTTAAGGAGAACTAACTGAAGAGGTCCCCACCAAAGCTGTGCGGCTAGCTAGAAATTAAGCAGACTTAATACGATGATCAGTTCTTGGTTTTCATTCCTATAACAAAGTACCAGATAGTACCAGTGAATGAGTTTTCCTTAGGTGAAAAGTTTTTAACAAATTATTTCATAACACAGGGGCAAAAAGGATACAGTATAATACTTAGACACAGAAAACAAACATGCCTGGTTGTTAATGCTAAGTATTTTAAAGAAGTGAGTAGAAAGGACAGAAAACTAGGCCACCTGTCCTGGCTTGTCCATCCCACAGATGCGGCCCCTTACTTTCTGTGCCCCCTGATGTGGTATTCAAAATTTAGCAGTGACCTTGTTCTGCACACCAATCCCTGGTAGTAACTCTAAACATCGGCTGTTATCACTGCTAGAAGCAGACGCTGTCTGTGAAAACATGCTGTTAACTTCAGAAAGTGCAGTTAGCAGAGACTCAGCTGAAAAGTAAAATCACTGAACAAAATTAATTCTATTCTAACTCAAATGAGGACAAGTAGATATTTCTTTTACTCTCTTGAATGGTGAGAAAGACAAAAATGAATCACAATGGAAAAAAACGGCACTCAGCTATGTTGGGTTCTTTCCACAACCTTGCCTTTTGTCTACACAAGGAATCTTGATCTTTCCACCTCAGCTCAGTGCAGAGCTGTTCTCAGGGCTTCCTTTTCTCAGAACAGTTGGCAAAACACTAGCATATTCTTTCCTAATACACAATAACCAGTTGTTCCTGTGGGCAGGAATGGGCATTTAACTTGCTTCAGGTATTTAAAATTTAGTATCCAACTGAGGCAAAAAAAGGTTATACTTAGTGGAGAGAAGCAGGCACTTTTAGCATATACTTTCTTTGCTAGCTGTGACATAGGTTCTTTTAAAATTATTATAGGCCTAGGCCCACAACATGCTATTTCATATTTAAATTGTAGTGTTTCAGAATTTTTCATAATTGCTTTACACAATCAGTCATTTTCATTTAATCTTCACCTCATCCTTTTAATACTAGCTCGAGACATCATAATTTTAAGCGCCATACACTGTTTTGCCATTAATGCCACCTAGTGTGTATAATCTATGTGGTGACATTTTATTAATTACACAGTACGCAAGTGTATATAAATAATTTCCTCTGCTCTATCATAAACTTTTCAGAAAAGTTCAGCTAAGGAAAGCAGATATATACGCTAGTGGGCTTCATTTCAGAAGGTGTTTTACTATAGAGACTGCTAATATAGCAGAGTTGGCAGTACATGCGCTGTGCTCCTTTCTTCATTTTGGCCTCTACTTCCCCCTCTAGCATCCTAGATAACTCAGAGGAGGAACTGGAACACTAATTAGTGAAAGCTGACTGCACACCCAGTTCCCTCGCTCATGCTCTCTTTATCTATGTACAGTTTTGCCATCCAATCTGTTACTCTGTTGGCTCAGAGCTATTATCTTGGATATCTTCTCAGTTTTCTTTGTTATCTTCTGTTTCTCTTTTACTGAGAAACTGCCTCCGACTGACTATTCAAGCTTGTTTGCAAGTCTTACTATTTTTACCCTCAGTGACTCTGTTTCATCCTCTGCCCATAGTAAAATTACCCCATACTGCATAGCTTAGAAGCCACCACCAATAGATCCGTTCACAGACCCTTAATTTCTTCTTGCTTTCTTCTGTAGCCAAGGTTCAGCGACCTCTGGTTTATGCTGGCTGTCCTTAGCCAAAGCTGATAAACATTCACTATTCAGACCTACTCTCCCTCATCCATTAGTTGCTGCTACTCAGTCAGAACACAAAGATAAGCATGATTCTTCACACATACACATATATATGCCTTTATGCACATCAGTCACTGAAGCAGGGCGAAGACAAAGCAGACAACTCTCAGAGCCCTCTGAGCAAGTTGGTTATGGGGGAACAATCTCATGCTTTGTCTCTGGAAGATAATCCAAACCACGTCTTCTGGTAGGGGTCTTGATTTTCTTCTGAGTGCACTCCTGTTGTATGATTTGTGGAGCCAGAATAGCTCCTCTACTGCTTTTTTTTGCATAGATTACATATTTTCCTGTTAAAGCAAACAGTGGTTTGTGCACTGCTAGGTATCAGGTAGACTTTAGCCATACCTACCCACAGTGTAAGTGTTTTGCTGAGATCAGAGCACAGCTGTTTGGTTGGTACTGTTACATCACAGCCTCGTAGTAATCATTCTACTAAGCACACTCAAAGATAAGCTTGTTTGAAAGGCAAAATTTTGGTAACCAGAAACTCTGCAAACCAACCCATTTTTCTCATATTTCTACGTTAATACTTTTCAGTAATACTCCCATTTTTTTTTCACTTTGTATACTTCCTTTAAAGTGATATTGTTGAATACAAGTTTGAAATACTGCCAACACTGAATTTAAAGTAAAAAAGAAAGAGAGAGGAAAATGTGCTATGGCAAAAGTAAAGCACAGCCACCTAGAACTCAGTACTCAGCTATACCTTTGAAAAAACATGGCAGGCAACACACTGCAAATTCACACTTTCACGGTAATGCCAAATACCCTTAAAATGAGGAACACTGCAGTAATGACTAGCTAGGAAGTTTCCAAAAGCTTGGTTAGCATCACAAAGTTTTCGGCAGAGGTAGAATGCAGTTCCCCAAGGAAGTATTCGGCTGCCTTAACTTTTCCATATGCCATTCTCTGCCCTCCTTGCACCACATGTTGCAAGATATTTCATCTGCTGATGTGCATTCTACAGCCTCTTGAAGTTCACAGAAAAGTTCAGGACTTGGTGACCATATCATTAACGGCTATATTCTAGTATGCACACGCCAGACACAGCCTTAATTCCAGCATTTTGTAATTCATAGCTTTGCAGATGTAATAACATGAATTTAATGAAGTGAATCTGTTGTTACCAGATTCACTTTTAACAGGAAGTAATTGTCAACTAAGAAGCTGCTAAGCTTATAGGTTGTTGCACTGGTTCAGCTCAATGCCGAACTCAGCAACAGCCCCTCAGAAGTCTTTTATCAAACAATCCTACCATAGGTTCCCATGGGCCCAGCTCCTCCACTGCTCACTGTGGTGCCAGCATCAGCTGCTGGACACAACGGACAGAGATGGCTCCCTCAGTGTCCCTTCACATGGAAGGACATCACTGAGAGAGCTCAGCAAGATGCAACCGGCCCTAACAGAAGCCACACCCAACAGAAAGCTCTTCCAAGTGCTCTGCTCCTGGTTGATATAACCCTGGCCTCTCCCACCACCCCAACCACAACCACCTGGGTGAGGGCAGAGCCACAAAAACACAGGTGGGTCCAGATTCTGCCTCTAGAACATGAAGCCAATAGGAAAAACAAGGCATTCTGCTAGGTTGTGACTCATCCACAGGTCAACTCCAACTTGGGGCCCACAGCTCAGACCCCAGTACTTCATTGGTACTTATTTTGTTTCCTGAATACCAGTAGCTTATTCAGCAAAAAATCCAGTTTAGCAAGCATTGGAATATATATTAATCTCATTAAAGTCATTGAAGTATGTATGTAAGGATTTTGTGCCCTAGTCCTCTTATTGATGCCATTTGTGTTGCTTGTGGAAGGGTAAAGGTGCAAGTATGGACAGGAGTCTGGTTTACACTATGTCTTGTCATGGATGATACTTGTTTTATTTGCGTGCTCTCAGTCAGAAGGGTTCCCATGAGAGAAGGAACCACTGTTCCTTTTTCAAGGAGGCTACTGATCGTGCTTCACATAGAGATGATTGCAAAGTATGTAGATGAAGTCAGGCAAGTTGTAGCTGTGTTATAGCATTAGGATCTTACAGTTTGTGCCAGTAGACTTCGAGGTGGCAGTGAGTAGGCATCCTTCCAGAGGTGATAGGAGTAACTTCCTGATCGAGCAGACTGAGCAGAGCTTATTGCAGCTGAGAATGCCATTGAGTTAACTAAAACCGAACCTGGAGCAATTATGTGCCAGCTTGGGCAAAGAGTGAGCTGTGTATGATACAGAAATGCCAACTTTGGCTTGCCAGTCTTTCAGTTGAGTGTTCTGAGGCAGGTTGTTATTCACTGATTTAGCTGCAAAGGAAGATGATTCACTGCTCTCGGATTGGGTTTCTGAAAGAAATTTGATGGGGAATCTCAGTGTTCTACAGAGCTAAGTAGAGCAAGCACCAGTGCTTGGAGACCTTCTTCTACCTATCCCTCAGAGAAGAGGTGAGGAGGAAAAGGCATGTGACAAGCACAGTTTTATTCACACTCTGTTCCTCTCTTTCTGTTTGGAGGAAGTGCAGAAGGGAAACAGTAGAACCCTGGCACCATCAAAGTCAGCAAGCGTTTTGCCACTGACTGTACTGTAGAACATTCTCTGAACTGGCTGTACTTCACAACATTCATCTCTAATGTGAATATACAACATTGGTTTTGCAGTCATTAAGAATGGCAGGTTGAAACAAATCTAAGCACTAAACAATGTTGAAACAAATAAAAATACCATAAACCCATGAGGCAAAAGGGACATGCTCTTGCTAAGTGCTTGTCCTTAAAAACATGAAGATTTAGGAGTTTTTGGAAGAAACTAGCTGGTTATTTCTCCCAGCTATAAATATAATGAAAAGGAAAGTTCCCTAAATTTACTCTAGCTGTAAGAAATTTACTTTAGTGCTACTGTTTAACACTGAACATAAAGTTTAACATTTCTAGAATACTGCCTAGTTCTCAGAATTCATTATGTACTGTGCTTCAGCAGTTCCAAGAATTGTACCTATTTCATTCCTTTAAAGGAATTTACATGTCTAAATCCACTTGACTGCTTGGAAAATCTTGATCTCTAAGAAGGCTGTTCCACATATGAGTGTGCTGTATTTTCATAAACCAGTTAGGAGCTTATACTGACACAGGTTAAGTGTATGTACAAGACATGCTGCAAACTTACTCATTTTTGTGTGCTGTGACTTTGCAAATGTATTCAACTAAAAACATTAGTAACTGGTATTATAATTTAAATGAAAAGACAGTAATAACAGTAGGTATATATGAACCACTGTAGTTACTTTTACAGATAATTTGGAAAATTGTCTGTAGTAATGCTGGCACTGAAGTTCCTTTTTCACATTAAAAAACCCACATTGTAAACCAATGTACAATTTATGCTGTACACACCATTTCAGTTCAGCATTAATCATGAATATATAACCAGCAAGGTTAGTCCTACAGGTTGTTTAAGAGAAGTTTAAGATATAGTATGCAAAGGGTGAATAATTGAATAGAACTGTGACTTAGAAGGGGATATATGGCAGTGGTGGATGCAGTTTTAATTTAAATGTTTTTACTCTTTGCACTGGTAGGGTAGCAACATTAAGTTGAAATTAATTTTAAAATTACTTAAGAGCCTTAGGGATGGGAATGCAGGCAACAATAGATATTTATGAGTAGATGTGGTTGTGCAGACATAGAAGGAATGGAATTTATTTGGCTGTCTTAGGAGTCTGGAAATTAAATGTGCTGATAGGAGCTGATCACCTTAAGCACTTTATAATCAGAAGAAAGAGACGTTAACAGGAGGTGATTTGTATAAATTTAAAACAGTCATTGATGATAGCTCAAAGCCTAGGTCATTTAAACATTCAAGACTACAGCTGAATTAACAATGCAAATACTGACTAAATGACATATTGTGGTATTGCATTTTCAGTAGGCCCTACTCTTCAAGTAGGTATAAAATCCCATCATGATAATAATGAGAAGCACTTGGGGTATATATTCTAGTTTACAGACACTCCAAATTTCATCTACTAAAAAGAAAACTCTAGTTAGCCAAAATTGGACACACAGGTCTAAAGACCTTTTATTTCATTGGTATTTAGAATAGCATGTTAATTCAATATACTTGCAGTATGTCAGTGACAGCAGTTCCCTTTAAAGAATTTGTACAGGATAAAAATACACTGAGAGTGTGTATCTCATGATGTCTTACAAATAGTTCTTCAGTTTGGGATGTATTTCAGTGGCCATAATTAAAGAGATGGTTGTAAGTGGAGATAAATAATTTTTTTAATACTTCATATAATCAAAATAATATAAAACTAACACTTATAAAATAGGTGTAATTTATCTATTTTCCTGTTTTTCAGGGATGACTGTATAAATGGAAATATTACTTCATTATATATATTAATGTAACCGCTATAGATCCTCATTGGAAAACTAAAATCAGCTGAATTATTGTCAAATAAGAAAACATCTAAATTCGCAGAACTTGCATCCATATTGTCAGACTTATGTTATTAGTTTGTTTTATCATTTAATTACAGCATCCTTCTTCTTTCCTCAAGCCTTATGAGATACCTCATAATTCCATGGAGAATTATCAAATAAGAATTATATATTACAAATATAGGACAACAGCATTTTCCTATCAAAGGATATTCCTTTGTTGTTCAAAAAAATGTTTGATGCTCATATTTTTAAAGAAATCCTTTGAAGTTAACTTCAATAGAAACTCTTACCATACAAACCAGAAGAGATTTAGTTTACTAATTAGCTGCTTCATTTTGATTTAGTATATATCAAAATCAATTCACAGTTATAGATTTTTTTATTAATTAAACTTTTAAAAACAGCTGTGTATGTGCTTGATTGCAAACTTTTAACCTGCCTTTTTCTTTTATTTCATTTTCCTTCTTCTCAATTCCCTACTTGATTTATGTTCTATGTTTTGGGGCAAACACTGCACTCCCCAGTTGAAGGAACTAGAAGGCTCGCATAATTCCTTATCCTTGAATTTCACAGAGTTTCACAGTCCATGAATGGCAATTCCCCTATCATTGCCACCCACAGTTCCACCAACTACTCCTACAAGTTCACCACGGTGCTAAACCCTTTCCACCTTGGACAGCATATCGGTGTTGGTGGGACATTGTACTAGGGAGGTCCTTAAGTCTGCCATCTCAGTGCAGACTGGGGACAGTATGTCATGTGAAAGCAAAGACAGAAGGGATATTGTTGGGCTAGAAATCACAGAAGCACCTGGGAATGGTGCTGTAAGAACTGTAAGAACAGTAAGAATTAGGCCTTCTTCCCCCAAAAAGGTGACAGCATCAATAGCCCAGCTGAAGTGCATCTATGTGAATGCACGCAGCATGTGCAACAAACAGGAGGAGCTGGAAGCCATTGTACAGCAGGAAAACTATGATATAGTTCCCATCATGAAACATGGTGGAATGATTCACACACCTGGAGTGCTGCATTAGATGGCTCTAAATTCTTCAGAAGGGGTAGGCCAGGAGGGAGAGGTGATGGAGTGGCCCTGTATGTTAGAGGGTGCTTTGGGTATCTTGAGCATAATGGTGATGATAGGGTGGAGTGCCTATGGGTAAGAATCAAGGGGAAGGCCAAAAAGGCAGCTAGCAAGGTGGGAGTCTGTTATAGACCACCCAACCAGAATCAAGAATCAGACAAAATATTCTAGAAGCACTGGGAGAAGTTTCACTATCCCTGTCACTTGTCCTTATGGGGGATTTCAACTTACACAAGTCTATGGGGCCAAATGAGGTCCACCCAAGGGTACTGAGGGAGCTGGTGGAAATGCTCACCAAGCCACTTTCTGTTGTTTATCAGCAGTCCTGGATAACCAGAGAGGTTCCAGTTGACTGGAGGTTAGGAAATGTGACATCCATCTACAAGAAGGTCCAGAAGAGGATCCAGAGAACTACAGCCCAATCAGTCCCACTTTGGTGCCAGGGAAGGTTATGGAGCAGATGATTTTGAGTACCATCACACAGCACGTACAGGCCCAGTCAGCATGGGTTTATGAAAAGCAGATCCTGCTTCACTAACCGGATCTCCTTCTATGACAAGGTGATCTACTTGTGGATAAGGGAAAGGCTGTGGATGTTGTCTACCTAGACTGTAGTAAAGCTTTTGACAGTGTTTCCCACAGCATTCTCCTGGAGAAACTGTCTCGTCTCGGCTTGAATGGGTGTACGCTTCGCTGGAAAAAAAATTGTCTGGGGGCTGGGCTCAGAGAATGATGGTGAATGGAGTTAAATCCATTGGTGGTTACAAGTGGTGTTTCCCAGGCCTTAGTGTGGGGCCCGTTCTCTTTAATATCTTTATCAATGATCTGTATAAGGGGATGGAGGGCAATGTTGTGCTAGTTCAGCAATCATCATTTTAATGCTGCCATCAGTTGCC
>VZZY01015749.1:407-10875 GCA_013400335.1 Eurystomus gularis
CTTTGCCTGGAATCAAGCCAATCTGGTCAGTCTGAATTTTAACAGCTTGTGCCTTTAAATTCAGCTCCGGCAACTCTGGCCAACGTTTCTCGAGGGGGGGTCGAAGACGGGAGAAAGGATGTGCTGCCGGGGGGGGAGGTCGGCTCCCCTCCCTCCTGGCAGCCCTCCCTCTCTTTTCTTCCCCCCTCCTATTGTCTCTTTAAGGCAGTTTACAGGAGTTTGTTTGAAAGCAGATAACGGTCAAGGTCACCTGCCTTTTTCAGAAAAGGCAGCTGTTTCTTCTCCGAAGCGAAAATTTCTGACTGGAGCAAAGTCAGGGCAGAAACGCCTCTCCCCAGGTGTCCCTGGGCAAGCTTACCCCCTGTACCCCCCCGCACAAGCTTCTTGTTCCCGGCTCGTGACTGTGAGGGGGGGAGGGGGGGGGAATTAGAGAATTGGACTCACAGCTTGCTACGCAGGTAGGAGCAGTTCGTCTAAATTCTCAATATATCAGCCGGTGGAACAATCGCTGCCTAGTCTCGGCTATCAATGAGTTCCCTGGCCTTCGGCCAGCTCCCAACAGGGAAGGGAATTGCTCTCTCTCTCTGATGGCGCAGTCCGGAAAAACAGAGAAAGAGGTGGAGTTTTCTCTTCCTTTTATACTCTCTGTTATCTTCAGGTTCCAGAAGAATCCAGGGAGTTCTCGGCCGTTCCTGGCAGTTCTGGCAGTTGCAAAGACTTATGGGAACCACAAAGCATTTCTGGGAAAGGAATTCACTGTCTCAATGAGACATAAATCTCTGTTCACCACATATCACAAAATGAATTGGTTGTGAAGTTTATCCACAGGTCAACTTTAATTCGGGGCCTATGGCTCAGGCCCCAGCACTTCAGAGGGGGAGTGAGCGAGCAGCTGTAGAGGGCTAAATTGCCACTTGGGGTTAAATCATGAAACCACTTCTCATAATTTTACTTTTCCAGACTATTTGCTTTGTTTAGTTTGAATATTTTTTTTAAAATAACTTATGTTCTATATTCTGTGCATCAATTGCTTAAATAAATTCGTGTGCTAAGGAACATACATATACATACAATTACTAAAAATACCTCCACAAAGATTAGCATGAGTGATCCTAAGAATAGAGGCTGGAACTATTTCACTGAGGTTTCCACACTGCATGAAATGAATACTAAACATTCCAGTAGCTACAAGACTGAGTTTTTATCCTGAGTTGTACTCCTGGAATCCCATACACACAATTAACTCCATAAATAACTGCTTTTCCCTGTTTATTCATGTTGGTTTGTTCTCATTTTTCTGTTTTTAGAGGAATTCATATACCATACTAAAATGTCATTGAATGGATTGGATATATTTTAAGAAAACACTGAAGTATTCATGAACTTAACCTGCATTCACGTTGAGTGTATCTCACCCTACAGATCTGATACTCAAGGAAAAACCCAAGTATAGGCTATGTATCTGATCATTTGCAGCTTTGAATTCTGAGTCTTTACAGTGAGCCACTGATATTACATGTACATTTCACATTGCTTTGAAAAATCACAACCCCAAGTGAGGCAGAAAAGTTAACTGAGAAGCAGGAGACTGTCTCAGGTTAAAGCAGAGTGTTTTAAATTTTTTTTTACTTGTTTTTGAGGAGAGATTTTCAAATTATAAGCAGGAGAAAACACTTTATTTTCTTTACTGTTAATTTCACCATTTCTAAACATAATGAGATTCTCTGCTTATGTTGTTGGGGAATTTTTATTGTACCCCTTGAGGTGAATTAAACACATTTGTGTTTAACTATAAAAAAAAAAAATTAAAACCCCACCAGAAAAAAAGAACAATGCATTGAACAGAGTGCTACCACCATAAGGCCTTCAAGAAAGAAACTGCAAAGATGTATCATGAACCAACAACTTATGTACAGTTGCACCAGCACGAATATTATGAGTATGGGACATCTCAGCCTAGCCTTGGGCCCATCCCCAGTTCAGCTCTGCTGCCCAAAAGAGGCTCCTGAGCATTCCAGAATGATCTACAAAACAATGCTGA
The DNA here is from genome assembly GCA_013400335.1 of Eurystomus gularis. Classification (NCBI taxonomy): domain Eukaryota; kingdom Metazoa; phylum Chordata; class Aves; order Coraciiformes; family Coraciidae; genus Eurystomus; species Eurystomus gularis. Next base: position 2,449 of record VZZY01015749.1, read on the forward strand.
GGCTGTTCCATATGTCCTCACTGCGGGAAACTTCACTCCCTGGCAGGACTTCCTTCTGTCTTTGGTATCCCTGATTCCGGTCAGTTTAACCCCTTCTGCAGCTGGACTTTCTTGTCCTCCATGCCAGAGGGCAAATTCGTTGCCCTCATGGGGCAAGTTTGTTGACCTCATGGTCAAAACTGGCAGCTGTTGAGCAGATGATACAAATTGAATGTCTGCTTCAACATAAAGGTCCAATAAAAATAAAAAGAATGAGAAGTAAAAACCCCCTCATATTTCTCACTAAAGTGTTTTGTTTCCTTTCTCAACAAGATACCTTTACACTGAGTCAGTTAATAAATATATATTATAGTCTAACTTAGTGGTATTACTTTTTTAAACGTTTTTCAATTCACAACAAACTTCTGTTATCTATTATGCAGGATCCATCATTTTTCTATACCCTTATCAACCTTCTAAAACAGGAAAGCCAGAGTGTGAAGTTTCCATAAAATACTGCCTTCTTTGTTGTATACTTTTCCCTGATATGTATGTATGAGTATATGATTTATACGCAGCTGGTGAAGGATCTGAATTATAAGGGGAAAGAGAACGTTTTCAAACTATTCACAACCCTTCCATCATAAAATCCTGTAACTGAACAAAAACCAAACCAAACAATAATAATAATAAAAACAAAACATGCTGATCATCTATCAGTACAAATCTCAATGAAACCTTGAAGAATGGAAGTCCAACAAAAGAGTTAGGATGCAAACACGGAACAGGGGGAAGAGAATAAAAAAAAACACTTTGCCTTTGTCTTTTCAGCACAGATAACTTGAAATATAGTAAGTGAAAATTACCCAAAAACTGAAAAAGAAAAAGTAGAAAAAATGACCACATTGAAGTCAAGGTCCACTGATTTTGCCCACTGTGTGATCCAATCCCACTTAAAGTCAATGAAATTACTTCTATTGACTTCAAAGTATTTTCAGTCAGGCCTAAAGCATAATGCCTGTAAGTCTTTTTAATATAGAAGGGTATGATTCAATAAAGTTGAAAGGTTTTCTCTTTATCATGAAACTTTAAACTTATAAATGTATTTTTATATATTCCAGGTTATGTCTAGCCCAACACAGAAAGCAGCAGCTCTGCAAGGCAGTATCCTAAGATATACTGAAAGCTACCATACAAAACTCACTGGCTACTGTAAATAATCCTGTACAGGAATGACAGATGCTTCTCAGAATGACATTTCCCTCAAATTCTCGGTGGAAACTAAATTATTGCAGATCAGATGAAAGACCTTGCTAAAATAGCTTTTTGCAAAATGAAACTAGTATGGTTAGGTAGCTATGAATAAGTTGTGGTTTAAAATAGGGTGGTTTTTTTAGTATTCTGTAATTTAATGATTTTTTTTCCATTATATAACAAAAGAGTAATGGTGCATACTATGGTTTAATGGCATAGTATGATATAATGAGTCAAAATAGGGTGGTTTTTTTTTAAAGAGCAAAAAGCTGCTTCTGCACTGACAGGAACATCTTTTTGTGTCACGGTTTATCTGAAATACATAATATATTTGATATATCATAGTCTAACTCATTCAGTCCAACACTGTTATGTTATTCCGATATGTCATTTTTAGTATCTTATTACTTGCTGAACAATCATGAAAGAATATAAAATTTATATACAAGTTCACAGCATTTTTCTAAACATTTTTCTAAACCTATTGCTTAAAGCAGTTGAAAATGAAATATCAATAGTTAAAACAACATTTTCCTGCAATGACAACTTTTGGAAATTTGATGGCTTACAAAAAACTACAGCTTCCTTTCATTTCTGTGGAAAAAATATTTCAATAGGTCTCATATAGAATCATAGAAAGTGAGGGGTTGGAAGGGACCTTGGGAGATCAAGTCCAACCTCCCTGCCAAGCAGGACCATAGAATCTAGGGCAGGTTACACAGGAATGCATCCAGATGGGTCTTGAAAGTCTCCAGAGAAGGAGACTCCACAGCCTCCCTGGGGAGCCCCTTCCAGTGCTCTGGAACCCTCACAGTCAAGAAGTTCCTCCTCATGCTGAGGTGCAACTTCCTGTGCTCTAGCTTGCATCCATTGCCCCTTGTCCTATCGCATGGCATAAGTGAAGAGAGGTTGTCCCTTTCTTCTTGACACCCAGCCCTCACCTATTTAGACACATTCAGTAGATCCCCTCTCAGACTTCTCTTCTCCAGACCAAAAAGCCCCAGGTCTCTCCACCTTTCCTCATAAGGCAGATGTTCCAGTCCCCTCATCATCCTCGTAGCCCTCCACTGGACTCTCTCCAGTAGATCTCTGTCCCTCCTGAACTGGGGAGCCCAGAACTGAATGCAGTACTCTGGGTGAGGTCCCACTAGGGCAGAGTAGAGAGGGAGGAGGACCTCCCTTGATCTGCTGGACACAGCAGATATATCTTTCCATCATATTCTTCATAGAAGAGGAGAAAAATTTTTAGAAAATACATATTCTCTTTCAAGAGTATGGTTGGTTTTTTTTAATATAAATATCTGTTTTCTGTAGCAAACAGGCAATTTCTGTTCACTAGTTCCCAGGGATGCTCCTGAATAGAACTGGCAACCAGCAACTTTAAGGGAAGTCACAACCTATTTTAATTTGACATTTAGTTTGACCAAATCTGACAGTGTGTTTTAGATGGAAATAATTTAGGAAGTATTCAAACCATCAAACCAAGGTTTTCACAGTCATAATTCTGTTATGAACCCTACTCCAACTACTGAATTGTTTTTAATAATGTAGTATTGTAGACTGGGAACTTGTACTCTATTTCTACATGTGAGCTGTTAATAAACACATTTAATATACATATTTATATAAAGAATTTTCAGGGAAAAAACATGATTACTGATATTATTTTGTTAAATGCTAATAATACTGTTGGATCAAATAATTTGTATGAAGAAAATAAACATTTTCTTCGCAGAGGGGGGAACCAGTTATATGAGATAGCAGGAATAGATTGCCTTGGTGCTGGTAATGCTCTTCCAAACTCGTGTTGACTTACAAAGGTTTTCTCTAGTTGATATGGGTAATAAACCTAAATTGTGATTTATTCAGTGAGGAGAATGCTCATGAGTATCTAAATTGTAACTGTACTTCATGTCTTTAGAAGACTTAGCAAACAGGTTCACAAAGCTGCAGCTTCTCCCCGAGGGAGACTAGAGGGTTTATATTATAAAAGATGGGATTTCTGATGTGAATAGTTTCAATCTTCTTCTCTTGAAGATAAGGATAATAAACCAAAAGAATGATTTATACAATACATTGAAGCCATTGCTGCCTGAGGTTTCTATTCATCGTGTACAGAGAGAGACTAGAGTGCCACCATGAAAGGATTGCTGCTGAGGCAGCTCTAGCTATGTTGTGCAGCAATAAAATCACTGCAGACTTTGAGAGCCCTCCTTCAGGAGAAATTACGTTTTAAGGTAGTATCAGATAGATTCAACTTATAAAGTAGGCATGAATATTCTGGTGCTTCTTGATTTTTTTTTTACATTTATTTTTGGCTTCTTTACTGCTGCCTTATATCCAAGGGTATATATTCCATTGCTAGTATTAGCCTAAAAGATTTCAGTCTTAGACATCTAGAAAAAGTATAATTCTCCTGAAACCTGAGAAGGAATGCAATTCTTTATCCTGATAGCATTTTCATTCTCCTCTTGTACAACTTTTTTAGAATAATTACATAGCTAAAGCAACAGAATGAGCTTTTGTCAGTTAGTTGTCAGTTATACAGCACTTACAAACCAAGCAGCCAAAGCAACTGTGAACATAGAGTAACTAAAAGTGTTCTTCATGTAAATTGTTCCTGAATAATTTTTTTACATGCTAGGGATATGGACATCTTAAAAAGACAGTGTGCCCCTTCAACCTGAATAAATGTGTCTGTTGTGGCTACTACAAGGAAACTACTAGCCTCCATTCAGTTTAATTTTTATGTGTATTTTTAATCTCCTCTCCAATAAATATAATGTTAGAACAGTCAAATGTACATATCAGTCCTCCCTAAATAAGAAGAAAAAAATCCACATCTCAGTCTTGCCTATGAATTACTCTGTTGCTGCGGATGGAACTCTACATTACCTTATTCACTGTGTTGCTTAATAGTAAAATCAGTTCTCAAAAAACTACGAGTCCAAAACATCTTCCTTCTCCAAATCTGTGCAACCAGTATGGTTCTGGCTATACTTGTACCAGTAATGATGAAAAAATAAAATTTTACTGCTTGCACCACGGTAATGCCTAAGGAAAGTGTTTGTTCCATTTCCAGTGCCATACCACTTTAGTCTTATTCAATGTTAAGCAATAGTTTTGAGAGTGTATCCATTTTTGGTGGGAGCTGAGCCTTCATGCTGCTTATAATTTGGGTAATTCAGCAGCGTTTGCAATAATTCCAAATCCAGAGAGTTAAGGAATCCTCTAGATAAGGAATCACTGGGATCAATAAATGTAAGAAAGCACTGCGGAGAAAATTTGTTTTGGCTTTTGTTCATCTAAATTTACTTTGGTAAACAAACACTGAAGGTGCAAGCACAGGTTTTCACTAGACATGCCAAGCTTCTCTTGTGTTGTTTGGAAGCATTTATTATGAAAAAAAAAATAATTAGAGAAAGTTCAATAATTAATTTAGTAAGAGCTACCTAGGTTATTTCAAAGTCCTTGGAAGGACTATGAGATCATTAATTCTTTCTTACTTTCTTCTGTATATTTACTCTGGAAAGAAAACAATTGTCTTTATAACAAACTTCAAAGGGAAAGGAAATTATCCACTTTCCCTGTCCATTGTGAAGAAAGTAGAAACATATGGCTTAAACCGTAGTCTTTTCTTGTGACAATTTTATACATGTTCTCTTAGCTAATGTAAGAGTTGTGAAGCGCTGGAATAAATTATATGGAAGAGTGGTGGAAGTTCAGTTACTGAAGTTCTGTGAGAACAAAGTAGACCACCATCTGCTGGCAACTGCATTTGTGTAGTTAGGGCTGCCTTGCTGTAAGAAAATGGACTAAATGGGTGTTCTGGCCAGCCTCATTTTCTGTGATTCTGTATGTGCTAGTCATTATGGTACTTTACAGTGCACAAAAAATGTACAAACAAGGAGATAAATCTTTATAGACAAGATACAAAGAGCCAAAAAATAATTGTTTATGCCTTGATGCATTTCATTAGAATAGTGGTATGCCCTGTTTGCAAGTGCAGGCTCAATGGAAGAGTTAATGCTTTTTTTTGCTGATTTTGGATAAGCCTTACCCCTCATAAGAGATAACTCTCAGTGGTTTGCCTGGCTTGGTTTGGTTTTTGGCAGGGTGGATGTTACACTGGTTTTGTTTTAATGAAGTATGAGGAACTAGATATTTAGAGCTTTTTAATAGCCAAATTATATTTAAAGCTTTCAAACCACTAAATCTTTATTTTGGACAATATGATTTTGTATTCTTGTTACTTAACTGCCAATACTTTTGTTCTAGCATACATTTGCATGTGTATGATGAGATCTGACGGGAGTTTTCATTTCCACAAAGAGCAGACAACTGGGAAGGTTATTGGTTCTTGGAGGATTGAAGTAACCCAAATTTTTAAGTACTGCACTTTACCGTATTTTTGCTTCTTAATGTTTCCCCGGGTTTCATCTAGCTCTGTAGAAACAGTTCACTCACTTTGGTTTTAGGGCATTATTTTTGCTTTGGTTGTTGTTAAAATTTATTAGCCTTCCCACATTGAGTGGTGACAATGTTGTTATTTGTGAGAGAATTTATAAGCTGTTCTGGAAGAGGCATTAATTACCCTGTAGGCTGCAAACTACAGTGAAGCTATATCATATCTGAATTTTCTATGAGAGCTTATGGCCAGATTCTGGTATTAATGGAAACATCATAAATGTGAAGAAATTCTACTGACTTTATGCTAATTCTAAGTGTGAAGTTGTTTTAAGCCTGAGCTGAATTCCAGTCTAGGTTGTACATACAGTTGTCATTGAGTGAGGAACACCCAGACCATTTTCTTCCTCATCGGATGCTGAAACTTATGAGTTTCAGATGCCATTTGACTGATTTCATTTCCAAATATTCCGTGTGCTCCAGGTGCTTTCAATGAATTATTCATAAGATACCTCTATCAGATGTATATACAAAAAAAAAATAGAAAATCTGTGTCCTGTGAAGACACACAAGGATAGTTGCTGAGGGAATACTGAAGATACTGCTAAGTTCTAAACATATTTTTGAACACACTGTAATAAAGCTGACATCTACCTTGCAATGTATTTTTTTTTCTACTGATCATTTCTAATCTTAGGATTGTGTCCCACTCTGATTAATGGGACTAGCAAAAGGAAACTATCTTCTAGATGTTGCCACTCCCCAAATAATTTTTCTTGTTTATATATAATTTATTAAATTTTGTTAAGATAAATTATGAAAAAATATGTAAGAGGATCTTAGCATTACACATAAATCTCAATCTGGATCATAAGGAATGAGGGTTTTTTTCTATATTGTAAATATTATTCTTTATCAACGATCAAATATCTGAGCCTCTTTCTAAGTCTGCTCAGATTCCTGCTCAGAGTGAGTCTAAGTTGGTGCACTTCTTTTACAGAGTGTTTATAAGTGTCAATGCCTTCAGTAGAAGTTGTTAGTAATTGCACAGACCCTTAGAAAAATATCCACTAAAGTTCCACAGTTCCGTATCTTTAAAAAACAACAACCCAAATAAAAAACAGTTTTCATTAACTGTTATTTCTACAAGACTCTCTTTACTCTTCAAGTGTGTCACCATATAAAATAGTTACTTACGTCAGACAGAGACCCTGAGATTGTCAGGTAGAAAATATGATGACCTAGAGCAGTTCTGTCAGAAGTACATGGTCTTGAAAGGAAACCTCGGTGTACATTTGGTCCTTAACAAAGGTTTCAGTGTCCATGGAAATATTTAATGCAAAATAACCCTCTCAACAAATGTCTGTGATCTGTATTCTGCAAGTTCCCCCCCCATCAGCTATTAGCAGGTGGAACTTTGGCATATTTACAGCTTTATAAGACAAACTAATTTTAGGAAAGAATATTCTGCCTATGTGAGTATTCTTACGGCTTCAAATGGTAGATTTGCACTGTTCTTAGGCCCCAAGCAATCATATGCCGAGACACTAAAGCAGATACCTGTACTACTCAAATTCTTTGTGACTGCTCCAGAAGTACACAGTAGTACATTCCTCAAAGAATGAAGCTCTAAATATTTTAAGAAATGTACACTTTTCCAATGTTAATGGATAGTTTTCATTACAAATCAATAAGAAATTGCAGATAAGTTCTTACATTCCAGATCGATTTTCCTCTCCTTTGTGGCAACTTTACAATGAGTTGTATTAAATTACTGAACTCCAACAGCCAACAGAACTAAACTACACAGTGGTAAGCTTAGTGTGCTGCTAATAGGCAGCACATATGTATATTTTGCTATAAGGTGCAAAAGGTGCTGTGCTGGACGAACATGGCAGTGTTTCTGCCAGCCATTCATTTGATCTCCTACATCTGTTTTGTTACTATAAACAATGACAAGTCATTGGACTGTGTAGAAGATAACTTTCTGATGCAGCTGGTGAAGGATCTGACTAAAGAAGGTGCCCTCTTAGAACTGCTGCTTGTGAACAGAGAAGGACTTGTAGGAGGTGTAATGATTGGTGGCCATCTTGGGCTTAGTGATAATGAAATAACAGAGTTTTTGATTCTTGGAGAAGAAGGGCAGTTAGCAGAACCACCACCTTGGACTTCTGTAGGGCAGACTTTGGCCTGTTCAGAAGATTGATTGGCAGTGTCCCTTGGGAGGCCATCCTAAAAGACAAAGAAGTCCAGGAAGGCTGGACAGACTTCAAGAAGGAAATCTTAAAGGTGCAGGAACACACCATCCCCATGTACCAAAAGAGGGCCAGGCAGGGAAGCAGAGCATCCTGAATGAATAGAGAGATTAGGCTGGAAAAAAAAAACCAAAAGGAGAGTCTATGGCCTTTGGAAAAGGAGGCAGGCCACTCAGGAGGGCTAGGGGGATGCAGTGAGGATATACAGGGAGAAAATTAGAAGGGCCAAAGCCCATCTAGAGCTCAGTCTGGCTATTGACATAAAGGACAACAAAAAATGTTTCTATAAATACATTAACAACAAAGGGAGGATCAGGGAGAATCTTCATCCTTTACTGGATGTAGGGGGAAACGTATGACTGAGGACAAGGAAAAGGCTGAGGTGCTGAATGCCTTCTTAACTCACTCTTTAACAGCAGGACTAGTTGTGTGCTGGGTAGCCAACCCCTTGAGCTGGAAGAGAGGGATGGGGAGCAGGAGAAAACCTCCATAATACAGGAGGAAATNAAAACCTCCATAATACAGGAGGAAA
>VZZY01015751.1:0-17443 GCA_013400335.1 Eurystomus gularis
TGATTCTATGATTCTAAGTAAAGGAAATTTTCTTCTACATACCCTGCATTTGTAAGCTCTTTTTCTCCCTGTATCAAACTGACCACATCATATGCCTTCTTCTAAGGAACAAAACTTTAAAAAGGCATTATTTTCTTCTACTTGCAAGGAATACTAGGATGTTTAGGCAAATTAGAATGTGTCCTGGATAAAATGAATGCTGAAAGTTATGCAAGTAAGGTTGGACTTTTTTTTTTTTTTTAAGTGCAGACATAGAATGCAAAAGCTGATCCAACGATACTACAGTCCTAAAACATAGTAACTAGGAAAATGTACAAATCTCTCAATATTTACAGGGATGGTACATATACATTACAAATCACGATAATGTTCAGGTTAAAACAAGACCACATACTTTCTCGTTAAGCCAACTGATAAACAAATGTCGACGGTAACGAGCTACTTAAAAATAATACTTGAATTAAAGAGCAAGCAAAACTGTAGCAACAAAAAATTAATTATTCTTGCCTCTGTTCATGATAAGGTTAAGAACAGCTATGATGGAGTGGCCATGCTTATTTTTATAAATGTATTGAAAACATAGAAATAACCTATTTCCACAGTAGTTCAGAGAAAACTGTGAGCATGTGTCTTATCTTTCAATGAGACAAGGAAAGAAGTGAAGGGGTATAACAACCTGGAAGTATTAACAAACATAGACATGATGGAGCTTGAAGGGAAACAAAGATGTAAGGACAATGTGCTAGAAGATTTAAAACCTAAAATATGGCTACTGCAAGAAAAGGACAGTATCATTTAAAGTATTAAAAGATCAGGGAATACTGACCAAACCAAGAAATTCAGTGAAAATAAGGAAGATCAAAAATTAAGAGGAACAAAGAAATGCTGATTTGAAGATGCTAATGTCTGAATACGGAATTCCTAAGACTGGAGCTCTTATCCGGAATTGCCAGACAAAGGGTAAAATACAGACGGAATCATATGAAAGTTCATTGCTTTGGAATGTTGTCAGTTCCAATAACTCATGATCCTTGAATAATGCAGTCACAAGAATGTGTGAAGCTACTGCACTTGAGCTGTGTGATTATCACATAAAAGAAGCTACGACGGTACGACGGTAACTGCAGCTACCTTTTACAAGTTCATATAACTCTGTGAAATAAGCAGTTCCAAAGCTTAATTCCTAAGCTCACTGCTGCAAGTCAAAGGAGATTTAGGAGGTTTAGCAACCTTACTGATATAGAATTGTATTTTAGAATTTGTTTCCACATACACAATTTACTTGTCAGTGGGTATAACAGTCATAGGGTTGCCTTTCTGGATTTGTGGAAGTTTTTCCCATGGCTAATACACTTCCATAACAAAAGCTCTGGAGTTTATAGTTACTGCAGAGTAAGAGAATCTGTTGCTTATCAGAGATTACAGTAACTTAAAAAAAATACCTTTTTGCAAAATAGCTGATAAGTGTTCTCCTAGTAGCTGTTTCTCCACACAAGCAATCAGTGGTTTCCTAAATTAGGCAAGAAAAGTATATTAGAAGTATTAAAGTATAAGGGAATCTCCTCCAGTCAGGGTGTACTTGCGAATAACTTACACTGTAACACAAAAAAATCAACCATTTTCCACTTAAAAACAGAGGCTACAAATTCAGACAAAAATGTTACATGTGATACAAGTCAAGAAACAAAACAATAAACCATGTATGTCATTATAAAAGAAATCCAACCTTGAATACTAAAAAGCAAGTTCTTACACAGTAGAAAAGGGAAGCTTAGAGACCAAAAATCAATACAAAAATGTTTCTGGAAAAAAGTCAAATTGACATTTTCTTGGAAACAGACAAGCAAACAAACAAAACAATGAAACAAAACCCGTCAAGGGTTTGAAGTCCCAACCAACACAATACATGCTAGTGATGTTAAACTCAAACTTTTCATCTAATTGTGTTATGTACCTACATAAACATAAATTGATGGAGAACCACAAGACTGAAATTTGCAAAACATTTTAAATTTGTCCTTGAATTTTCCCTACTTTTTACCATTAATGAAATATGTGATACACTTTAGACAGGACTGAAAAATAATGGAAAGTTTTCCTTTCCATCTTTTATAGCCTAGAAGAAAGAAATGCCTGAAGTGCAAAGGGATAATTAACTACAATGTTTAAGCTTTTACCACTGCTTACAATATGACAACAAAAGACCAAACACTTCTTTCTGAGTTACGTTTTATAAAACAGGTTCTAAGACCCTTAACTTAGATTTTCCAGAAAAGAGATCCTCGACACGGATTGGTGGAAGCCTTATACATAGCAACACCCACTTTATGTCCCTATCTTTGCTAAACCATCTTCCCTGAAGCAGCCCATCAATGACTTGCCTGACCTTCATATAATACACAGATTTAGTCTCTTCATCTCAAAAAGGTTAGATTAGAATTTAGAAAGGCTCAGAGAAGGCAACAGGGATGATCAAAGTATGCAGCAGCAGCTACAGGAGAAACAGCTGCACATGTTACGACTCTTCTTCCTGGGTATGAGACGACTTAGCAGGGATACAGCGCACTGACAGACATGGAAAAGGTGGAAAGGAACTGACTGATCGCTCTCCCTTCCAATACAAGAACTGGGTCATCAGTGGGGGTACTGGGAGCCAGACTTCAACAAAAGGAGGCAATTTATCATTTAATGGCAAGTGCACTGGTGGAACACTATGCACAGTCAGAAAAGCTTATGTGAATCCTAGTGAGACGGTGCAAGTATTTGAAAGAGATCCAAACACACAAAACCATATTAGGTTCTGAAAATACCCTGAGCTGAAAACAGGCAGGTACTAGGAGAGTATCAGGATATAATATAAACTTTATTCTTTCCCTTCAGTGGTTTTAAGCAAATATGAAATACCAGTCAGACAGACCCTTGGCCTTAACACATAGGGCCATTTTTATGGTCACTCTCATATTCCCTGAAATTTCCAACTACTGCTGTACAACGCTGACTGTCTCCAACAGTAGAAGGAGTCAAGGTTGTATAATAACCTGTCCTTTGCCCTGGAAGACCTATTCTGCCCAGAGAGGAAGTAAGGAAAATTCGTCTGCTCGAGACTGAGAGGCAGAAAACTATTTCCTAACAAGCAGATAGAATATTTATCTTGACAGCTAAGCTAATGAATGACCCTGAAAGTACCTTCTGTACATCCTCAAAGTCATCCACTTCAGTCGTCTACTGACCAACCAGAAGACATGCTTATTCTGGTCAGCTGTCCAGAAAGGGATGTACTGATGGGTTAAAGAAATCCTGCTACGGCCTTCAACAACATGCTCTCCATGAGCTGCACAAATCTGGTTTGAAGTATTTTGAACGGTGTTTCCCATGACAGTTTTGTCCTGGAAGCATCATTTCCATCTCAAGATCAAACCCAGTATCTAAGTTTAACATCCCTTCTGCCCTTTTCATGCACATCCAGAGAGATAGTATGACTTCAGGACAACTCAAGGCCATTTTAAGAACTGCTGTTTCTTAAAGCAAAGAAAGGAAATTAGTGTGAAGCCTTCTAAAAGTAGGTTCTTAAGCCTTTAACTAATGACAAGATCCAAAGCAAGGACGTGATGTATAACTAGACTGAAAACATTATGATAGCCAATTTTTAAAATTTAAACGGTAAATAAATACATATATGCTTTAACTTTACACATAGAAATTGTTCCATATATCTTAATGTGTGTGATTTTGCCGGAAAAGGCTAGTCACCCTTCAATCAGCCATATTCGAGTTCAGGCATGTCCCATGACATGCAACACGTGTGTGTGAGTATATATACAAAATGTGTAAAGAAAATAAGTTAAACCAGTAATTTTTATTCAGTTATCCTTTTAAAGCCCAATGAAATGCCAATATGCCATCCAGAAAATAAAAAAAATAAGATGAAATGTTAAGATCTTTCTTTATTTAAAAAAACCAAAACAAACAACAGGTTACAGCAGGACAAATGATATATGGATTTACAGTGCATCAGTGACTCTGCATTACTTCCTGAATGCACATTCTTAGCCCAGCAAAACACACGCTATTACTCAAAACCCGAGTGAAAAAAGGACAAGCTACCTTGCACTATACATTGGCAGCAGCTGCACCAAAGCTGAACTACTGTTAAGGTTCACATCCTGGACTGCTTATGAGCGATGTTCATGTCCTTTATCCCATGCTGTAATTTAACTTTTTCTTTTTTTGCCTAATGAGTCTTTCCCTCCCTCAAGGGATTTGTGGTTAATGATGTTATCAGCACATGAACGGCTAATACCAGCTGCTACTTTGATAATGCAGATTTGAGTTCTTATGTTTTGTTAACTTCATTATACACTGACGAATCTTTCTGGACAAATTTCTCCCCTCTGACTCAAAGTATATTTGGATTTTAAGTAAATCAGTTTTGATAACAATAAAGTCTTAAAAAGCCCAAGCTGTATCACAAGTGCTGTCAACAAGATAACATTCGTAAGATTATGCACAAATAATCTGTGTCTCTATAACCACAGATAACTACACTGTTTTATGAACGATGCATGACTTAACGCTAAGAATGACAAAGTATCTACTTACTGTGTGCTGTGGTCTAAATACGTTATCACTCTGTCTCCTTCTTCTTCCAAACGCTTATTAACATGGTGAAGATATTCTGGGACCTGGCGAGACAAGAGGATGTCAAGTTCAACTACAAAGTTATGAAAGACAGATAATCTTGTTCCACAAGATTATTTTAAACTACAAATTTTAAGAGAATATGAATTGGAAAGAACTTTGCCATCAGAATGTTGTTACATACTACATAATCTGTATTTTTATTAATCATTATTATTTTATAAGTATTATAACCACACCTGACAGAAAGAAAGAGCAAACCAGAAATCTGAGAATTTTTCAGATGAAGTTAATTTTTTCTCAAAACCCTTCTGAGCTAAGCTAGCCCTTAAAGTATCACAGAGCAGATTTTCAGGTAGTGTAAACCATACAGTTCTATTATTTCAGTGGTGTTTCTCTAGTGGTGCATCTGTCCCCATAGAGAGTTAAGACTTTTAGCACATATTACGGACCCAGGTATGAAACTCAGGCTTCAAATGATGAAACCAGTTATGCATATGTGTATATATGCACACACATAGGCATGCATGTACTTATGCATGTAGATTAATATATCTGCATGCATTATATGCATATGCATAAGTATGTAGATGTATACACTGTGTAAGTTGGGGCCTTACTCCTTTTGTGTTCTTCCACAGCTTTCCACTAGGCATATAAAAGCAGTAAGACTCTTGGAGTCAAAATCTGTGTCAAAGCATTTCATCCCAGGTCCCAGTAGAACACCAGGGAATGAGGTGAATGGAGCAAGATTAGACACAAAGATTCACTTCAGTGCAATATAAACAGGCGCTTTCAAAATGTTTGTAATGACTCAGTATTAAAATGGGATTAATAAAGGTCTTCCTTTGTATTTTAGGCCACCAAGTACATACACGTTTTCAGAGATAACCACATCTGCAGGCTGCCCACTGAGAGCACAATTTTATATAAAGAAGACAGAAAACAAAAACGTCTCAAGTCTATTTAATAAGGAAGAGAAACAAATCAGCACAATAAATGCAACAAAGGAGTAAAAAAGTAAACAAGTTTACTTTTAACCACACAGTAAAATGACATCAGTGGGTATTTTACAGCTCTTGGGCAAAAATAATACTGATGGCACACCTTCAAGCTTTATGTGGAAATTACTTTCTGATAGCGTGATTTTAACTACACAAAATTTCACTGAGTTTATTAATTATAAATTTCAAGTACCAAGGCAATCTGGAGTCTGCTCGTCCCTTTGACACAATACTGTGGTCCACATCAAAACACACAAATGTGTGTAAGTGTACCTGGGTACCAGTCAATTTTATTGAACATTAATATACCATGACACTTCCAGAAGCTCTCATGTAATCCCATAGTAGATAAAACTAACATACAAGCATGCACCTACCTCTCTTTCTTGCATTAATCTTTGGCCTTCTGCAGCATATAAGCAATTTGTCTCTTCCAGAAACCTCTGTTCAAATGATTCTTTGTAAACCTGCTCAAGAAATTAATTTCATCACTTACTGCCAGTAAGTGTAGCATATTTTGGTTGTCAGGCATAGAGGGCAAGTAAAATCTCAAGAAGACACACAGTTATGAGAAGTGTCAGAGTAACATTACATAACACAGAAGTTCTCTCTTTGCCCACTGGTTTTAGAAAGACTGAGATCAGAGCTGACTTCCCAGTGCAGCAATAGCATGTTTCAGTCATCAGTACTCAAATCGTCTGAATTGACAGACTTCTGTTGGCCACACAGAACACCCAACAGCACAGCAGTAACACCCAAGCCACCTGAGCTCAAGACTCCCACTGGTATTTCTGTATTAAAAAAAATAATAAAATACTTCCAACTAGTGAAACATTGGCACAAAGCAGGTCATTCCCATCCGTAAAATAATAATACGCTCAGTAGTGCATCTTCAAATCTGCCAGGTTATCTCAGTGGCTCAGGAAAAACAAATTATACCAAATAGGGTATATGAAAAATCCAGGGAAGGAATGAGGTGTGTAAAAAAAGGGGACCAACAACAATCATAGAAAATGAAAAATTTCTGCATAATGGGGAACAGCTTAGCATAGAAAGGAGGTAAGTTAGAAAGGACAATTATATAAAATAGTTAAAACAGTCTGGAGAAGGTAGCTAGGAAATAACATTGTAAACAGCAGGACAGTTAGTGAAAAGAGAAAGAAAAGATTCCTTGAGTGTGATGGAAGAACAGGAGAAATATTTCTTTTAAAACATATAACAGAGTTATAAAACTCACTACATTCTGACCATTTTTTATGAGCACATCTCTATCTCAATGAAATGACAGATATTATAAAAGAACAGATTAGACTAGGTTGGTTTCCCTAGTGAGAAAGGAAAACTACACTTTTGAGCCAATGAAGGAGAATGAAAACTTAAATCCAATTCTGTAAGAAAAATCCAATTAAGGGGAATGTTTATCTTTAGTTACTAGAGTACTCTGCTAAAAAATAATAAATGTGAAAAAGTCAACACCTAGAAAAAGCTGATGCAGTTAGAGAAACCTGGCAAATATCAATGGTGGAAAAAATGGGAAAAACCACACAAATCAGATGAGCACCTCCAGGCTATGTGGTCTGAAAAATCATTGACAGAAGTTTGCCTTCTCTCTTGAACAGAAAAAATCATGATTAATTTTTCTGTTACGCTAGAGAATGTGCAGGTTAAAGTACAAGGCAGAAAAGCAGGTAAGCTGTCTGACCAAAAAGGACTATTTATGCAGTCTTCCTCTTTGAACTCTTCTTTAAACCTTCAGCCAGTTCCATAATGCTGTACACCACTAGAGAACGGAGCAACCTCAACCATTTTTCAGAATGAAAGACAGCTCCTAAGCTTTACTGCACATCACACAAGGCTGCAACGTCAACTAGAGGACAACCTATGCAAAAGTCAGAAGCACAGCGTTTTTTTAGTCTATTTGATTACATAGTATCTATGCTAATGGAAAGTTCCACTTAAGTTACAGAGTGACCGTATCTGTTTGAAAACCTTGGCCTTAACTTTGCGTCCCCATTCTATTCTTGGCACTTCTGCTACGAAGTTGTCAATACACTGATGTTTTTGTGGCACAGACCGAGGATCTGGACTCCAAAAAATGATGTCTTTTTACTGACAGAGATGGTCTTTTTTTGTTCCTACATTTAATCAGCACTACGAATAGAAAATGAGTGATTAAGACAAAAAAAAAAAATTGCATATACTGAAAGACCTGCAGATCTATAATTTACGAGTCTGCAGGCTGCTCCCTCTGCTAAGGAAAACAGGCAAAGACATCTCATTTAAAAACAGAGAATAAAAGATTGCACATCGGGTAAAGAAGTGGCAATCTTATAAACATAATAGCTAGATTTTGAAGTGTATTTACTAGAAGAATAAAACTATTCCTGTACAACACACAAATTAGAAAAGTCCAAACCCTGTTTCTAAAGATAGCTGTTATCACTGATGTTTGCTGTACCCACCTGCAGATCAGACAGCATGCTCAACAAACTCCGCAGCAAACTTCTGTCCACAGCTTCACCATTGCGTTCTCGTTCAATCAGCAGGAGGATTCCATCAATGGTCTTGTTTTGAACTTGCTTGTCACTAACGATGTGATTTCTAAATAACTCTAGCCCCATATCCCTGTGTGAATATTGAAAATTACTAAATCACACTGTTTATTCTTTTCAAAAATCTGTATCTCAGTTTGAGAAAAATAAATATATATAAAATATATATAGGGTATATGAAAAAGAATATATTCATGGTGCGTATATTCTGACACTGTCCACTAAGAAAACTATAACAAGAATTATCATAAAAATACCAGCCACATGCTACCAGAGGCACACACTTCAGCCGAGAAGTATGACCAGCCTGTCTCTGTTTCACATATTAGACTGTATCATTCCCTGTTTATTAAAAAACCAACTATTATAAAAACTAATAAAACATCTGAGCAGATAGCATAAGATTCTCTGGATCAGTCAATCTATGTGTAATTTGTTAGTTTTACTCAAAAGCATGAGTTCTCTGTATGCTTAGGACCTTATGATCACCTGTATCAGATTCTTGTTTCATTCTACGAGGACCAGGAATGGTGTCTCTAAGCCATGAAGCAGCCATTTACTAAGCATTGGCTTAGCCAAGGAAAACAGAGGAATCTTAGATAGACTTATTACCTCCCACTTCTTCACACACATCAGGACTTCAATAAAGGGAATTTTCCCAGTACAAGGAAAAGAAAACAAAGTATGAACAGACGTCTCCAACAATATTTAGTAAAAGAAAGCCTAATACAATGAGTTGGAGAAAAACCACTGCAGAGGTTGGGAAGACAGACATCCACAGGACAAGAGAGGTGTGGGAAAAGGATGCCAGCTTCCTCAGACAATCTGAGGAACTCCAGAGAGCACAGAAGCCAGGCAGGCAGGGAAAAGGCATGCTTTTACGTCAGCACTTTACATATTTTTTTGCTTTAGATGGACAAACAATACCGGAAGTTTTCAGCAAAGCCTGGGTTTGATTGCTTGGGTGATTAAAATGTCCCTCAGGAGAGATACTTTAAACCAGAACACCCAAAGATGTGACCGTGGTGTGCTGAAAGTACAGCAGTATCATCTCAACACTCTGAGCCACAGGTCTCAACTCTCGAGAGGCCAGTGCTGGAAAGTTGATCTGCACCTTGTCAGAAGTTCAGTGCTGAATTCTGGCAAGATCAGGAGTACCTGAAGTAACACTGGGCCAGCACTAAGGTGCAGAGGCAGCACCCCAAGGAGGTTCCCCACAAAGCCAGCCTCACCCAGGCTGTGACAACTACAGCAATATATATGCCTTGACTTTTAAGCATATGTTCATGGACCTTTTTCTTCTTTTACCCTCACTTTAAAATAAATACTCCTGGGGAAGGAGAAAATGGCACATGCTCACGCTGACACATGTTATCTCCATAAATTAACATAAAATTTTAGAGAACTATTACACAGCTCAAATACGTGAAAAAATTGTTTTCAGCCTTTGCAAATATAATAGCATGTTCAAAATCTAAAGATTCAAGTAATACTTACATGGATACCTACCATATAGAAGGAAGCATTGAATTCTGAAGTACATATGTACGATCCAAAAATAAGAAAATGCTTCTGATCATTATCTGAAAATATATAAAGAAAATGTTTTTCTCTTCACCATCATGTGGTATTCTAAATTATAAAGCAATTTCTGAAAAAATGCATCACATAGACATGCATCTTAATTACTAGTACGTGTATTTTCACCTTTTATGGCGACTTGTACAGCCAACAGTATGTAATTTATTGATGTTAATACTATTACTAAGTGGTATTGCCAAATATATCCAAGACAGTTTTCAAATTCCTAACTATTAAACAATTTGTTCTACTGGCCTGTTAGGAGTTTCACTGCTATTAAGATACATGAGCCATTCAAGAAGCACCACCAAGACATTCAGTAAACACCCCAAAACAGCATGCTGCCATGGATTTTGCTTTTTTTCACAAAGAAGCTTTAAGCAGAGACAGTAATAAGCTGTGCAACAGATCTTGCCATAATAAAAGTTAGCTGTCAAAATTAATGAGAAAAATAGAGAAAAATCAACTTCAACTCTATTTTCACCAGACTGCTGAATTTGTTTTGAATAGTTTCCATAATGCCTTCCATTTTTATTTCAGAGAAAAATCATGGAGAAAGGTGAATTCAAGGAATGAAAACCTGAAAAATGAACCCTTTAAGGCACCTGCGGCCAAAACTAAGCAACAATGTAATGAAACTCATTGTAAAATGCTAGTTCAGAATTATAATGAGACATTCTTGAAGGGACAATTCACATGGAGAAGATTTTTTTCTGTAACTAATCCATTGTGGAGATAGAGGACAAGAAGGGCAGAAAGAAAGAGATTTACAGTTCTTTAATCTTCCTGTTTCTTAGCCCTATAATCAGGAGAATCATCTCTGCTTTGCAAAAGAACCCAAAAAAACCCAGCAAAGCTCATAAATTAACCCAGCTCTCGGAGCTATCTGAAAGCAAAGACTGTGGATTCTCCAGTTACTTAAAATTAACAAACAGCAAACAATTTCAGCACAGCCTGGTTAGTTTTTCTTTCCACCCACAGAAAACAGGTTCCAACGTATTTCTGAGTGAGTTGCCAACTTCACATGAAACCTATGAAAGTCAGAGTTAACACAACAGAACATAAGTTTTAAACAACAAAACCGCCCCCAGCTGGCAAAGGGGAAAGTGAAAAGCAATGCTGAAACTTGGAGGAGGAGGTGCAACGCAGTCCCAAGTTAAAACCATGACAGATTTCACACTCCAAGGATATGTATTCTGAACAAGCGTTCAACATACCATTTGTCTGCAATGATCTTGCCAGCATTTATTTATCTTCTTTAAAAATAAAAGACTATCCAGAGAATCTGTACAGCACCTATTAAGGAAAACTAGCTTACTGGTATCTTTTGAGACCAGATTCTGGTGACGATCTTTGTCAGCCATTACGCAAAAGCTGCTCCACGGATATTCCGATGTTACTGTGACTGCCCAGGGATAAATCGTTAATTGCAGAGCTTCTGCCCAGCAAAGGGGCTGGCAGTTCTCCAAAAGGCCTCCCTGTGTTTTCAAGGAATAACACTCACTGCTCTTCAGTAATACCATCTAGTGGCTGCACTGTATAACTTTCATATAGATTTAAACAAGAAATCCTATCAGTGTCAAAAACAACCTTGTCACCAGCTGAGGTGAGAGGGATAGAAAGGTTTATTTTGTTTAATGAGTTCACACTGTGCACAACAGGAGTGACCCTAATCTCTTAAAAGCAGTTACAGTTCTAAATAATCCTCAACAAATCCAAATACCGCTCTTTTCATATACATCTCCAGGTCTCCCTAAGTAAGCTATAGCGTTTTCTTCATTACACCACAGGTCTAACTCTTATTTACAAATAACAGAATTCTCATGCATCATATGAGTAAATCCAAACGTGGCTTTACTCTCCTCTCCCGCTCAACATCATCTCCAGCTCTCTCTGGCCAAATCTGATTAATATGATCTCCTATCCTTGGGATAAAAGTGGTATACCTGTGAAATATAAAATTCTCAACTCTCCAAACCACAAGCTCTGTCAGAGGGTGGGGAGAAAGCAAAGTTTTAAAACATCACTTCAGAAGATCATCTGAAGTCTGAAAAGGCAGGGATGCAAAAAATAGTTGACTGTACACTACTTTAAAGCAGACTATAAGATTAGGTTCTCAGAGATCAGTTATGTTTAAGAGACTACTGTGTTAATGTATGTGTTAGATGTGATTTTAAACGCATCAGAGTAAATGTAATGAAAAAATCAGCTGCCACATACGCAGTGAATTCACAGTGCTGATTTATGTACCTATGCATCTTCTATGCCATATAAAAGCCAAACTCTGCATCTGGACTGAAAAAAAACCAAACCCAAAACACACAATCCAAAACCATGTGGAACTTAGCTAGCTAACAGGAGAGAAAAGATCTTTATGACTGTAGACACCTACCCGTGGAATGCAGTGAACTGAGAAACTGTGAAACTGACTCTCAATGAACTGAGAGTCAAAATCCAAAGCACATTGAAGCTATTCATCTGGAAAGAAGGTTCTTTCTGGGTCCCAGTCTTTTTCTTCTTTCTATTTTAACCTATCATTTTCTGCTAATAAAATACATACAGAGACCTGGGAAACAGTGCTAGCATGCAAAGTACTGTAGTTATCTGTTCAGTACGGCACTCTCCAGGGACCTGGAGACACATTGGTAATTACTGGTGTAATTTTTTAAAAGTGTTGTTTTAAAAAATAATGATTTCAACTAACAATTCTAACCATTTCTGTGCACAAGAAAAGGATATTCTCTAAATTGAAGGATTTGTGCTTTCACATGATCTTCACAGACTTGTCGCAGTTGTTTGTACAGTGTAGCAGACACTTTGTAAGAACAGAGATTTTCAACAGCCTAAAAACAACAACAACAAAAGATTATGAATGAGATAAAAAGAAAAAACAACTCAAATTTTTGTGCCTGTGTAAGCAAGGCCAACAACAAAGAGGAAAAAAAATAGAAGCATCACCTGTCCAAGCTGTGCACAAAAACAAAACACCAATATGAAACCATCCAAAATTAAGACTTCATGATTCCTTTCTGATTTTGGCCCTTTCTTATACTGCTAGATTTCACGTGCAAGCAAGGTCCACCATCACTATCTGGGTCATATTTCAGATGTGCCGTTAAACAGCACTACAATTCCCATGCCCCAAATACCACTCAGCAGCAGAACTCTTTCTGTAGGTCCATTTTGTGCATCCTCCAGCTCATGCACACACATACTTTTTTGGGGGTAACACAATCTTACCAAATATTTTCATTTCTGAATAAAGCAGAGATTTCAACCATTCTCTCTAAATGGTAAATGAATACAGCTGCTTTCTTGTCTTTTCATTAACTTATTTATTTCCGAATAGTTCCACTGATTCACACACTCATGCTAAGGTATGTAAACTGAGGGGTAAACATAATAAAAAAAAAAAAAAGAAAAGAAACAACAAAACCCCCATATTAACCATTAAAGAAAGACTTGGATTGATTTATTTGGACCTCATGGGATTTAGTTGAGTATTTATCCATAGCTGACTAAGACCACCAATTCTGCCTCGAACCAAACATTCCTGTGGTAACTACATTAATGTAAATCGAGCTGTTATGCAGTGGACTCAGACCACACTGAGACAGCTCTGGCCACCTCTAGAATACTGCTGTTCACCATTCAGTAACTACATTGTCTTATACTAATATTTCTTCCTCACAAGAGACTCAATGAGAATGCTGAAGAGAAAACATAGCTGCTTGGTACCGCTGCCTATATTTAGAATTTGTTCCAGGCACGCTTTATTTTAACTTGTGTGCTGTATTTCAATAAATTATTTTATTAATAGACCATAGCATCTGAAATGAATCACAACGAAGACAGCCAAATGTTCTGTGAGAAGTCTGAAGTTTATAGTAAGTATTCTGGGGCATTCAGTGCTTCATACAATATTATCCAAAGGAGCTGGACATGATTTTTGGAACTAAAAATCCAGCTGTCTTTGACTTTAACTTCACCTCAACTGAATTTATTCTCTGAGGTGATACTACAGAGAACACTGCCCAGCATTCAATGCCCTATTTCACGTGGGCAACTAAAACTGACCCAATAATTTTTTGCTTTACTCCAGAGATTTATAGTGTCACATTTTGTTGGCAAATTTTCTGATAGCATCAATGAACCTGGACAAAGTTTCAGCATTTTCCCAGTACTTGGCCTTTACTTGTTTTCCCTCAAATTTTAGCTTTTTTGGTGTGTCTTATTTTTTTGTAATACAAAATGTTATGGTGCCTCATGCCAGCATGTAACTCTGTCAAATCATTAATAAACATTCTTCACTCTGTTTCAGTTTAAGATCTCCCAAACACATGGGCTAGCAAGTGCATGGCCCAAGAGAGAGGTGAGGGGGAAAGCAGGGCTGCTTCTTCAGGCCACGCTGCTGGCTTAAAGTGCATTTCAAACAGCAACTGTATCACCTCCATGCCACCTCTACTAGCTGTTTCTGCTTTTTTTTTTTTTGAGGGGGACATGAAATCCAGTAATTTTTTCTTCCAGTAATGTTTTCTTGTTCATCTTGCATTTCAGAGTTTTTGCTGCCTCTCTTTCTGAAGAAAATTGATTCCATTTTTATTCATCTTGCACACAATTGGTTAGGAAAAAAGCTACAGAAGTTATCACATCTACAAAGATATGAAAAACACAAGACTTTCAGAACTTTTACTGGATTTGTGTAGGTGAAGAGTCTGTTTCAAATCAACCTTTTTATAGCTTGTTTTGAGCAGAGTCTCGCATGTAAATTATTGCTACTTCTTGTATTATTTCCTCTACAGGTTCTAACATCCTGAAGAGTTTGTCTTCCAAAAACAAGGTGAATCCGCTCTCAAGAGATCTCCCCATGGGGTAATTCTAACCACCATTTTATTTAAATGCACATCAACTATGGCTTCCTCAATTTTAATACAATATTAAAGAAAGTAAGCAAACAAACAAAACTATCACACAGTGTCTATATTGTGTTATTCAACTGGTCTTAAAACAAGTAAATAAAATGACATCTGCAGCAAACAGTATTCACACATAATTATTTTGCAGATTGTTTTGTTTTGTTTCCTCAGACATAGCCCTTCCTATCCATCCTTCCAAACATAAGTCTGGCCAGGACTCTCATCAGTTTTTTTCCTTCACGACTACACTGTCCTACTCTATGTCCTCCAGAAGGGCAGTGCTGCCCCATTTCAGGCTATTTAGGACCTTGCTGCAAAGGGAATTTTCTTTTTCCATTATTTTTATCACTCACTCCTCACTTGGCAATTCTTTTCACTGCTCCACTTTTTCTATCCCATCAACTATAAGCTACTTCTATCAAAATCTGTGCAATCTACCACCAATCCCAGACATCATTTCTATTTTAGTCACAAAAAATTGGCTGCCACCCTCTCATTGCTTACTGACTATGTCTCTGCCAAGCACCTTCATGCCTGATCCCATGCTGCCTCTAATGCCTAGAAAGGAGTATCTTTCAGGCCTCCCACAAAGCCTTGTCATTGTTCTTCAGTTTTTCCTTGCCACATTAAATAAATAAATCAGAAAGTTCAAAGACAGGCTGGTACACCAGGCCGCTCACCGCACTGAACTCTAATAGGCCTCTCACTTCCTCCCTTAACGTCAGATAAAAACTAAAAAAAAAAAAAAAAAAGGCCCTGATGGCAAGAACTGATGCACAGTGAGAAATTTTCCCCGGTGGATGACTCAGTGCTCACCAAGAGACAGTTAAAACCATCTGTAAGTACAGATCAGGTTTCCGATGGATGCTGAACTTCATCTTTTATTCCTTTGGCAGGAGCGTAAGTCCCTACCTATGCACAGACACACCAACCATCACCACCTACTGTGCAGAAATCTTGCTGATTTGCATCACTGCCTTAGAGATCATTGGACTTGGCCTTGCGCAGTTTTTACAAACAAGCAGGCAAACTGAAAAAGCAAGAAGTACAGTTCTCCCTTCATGGTTTGTCTGAAATCTCTCTCCTCCTCTTCTGCCAAAACTCAAGTCCGTACCCTGGCGATTTCATAGCCATATTACTATAATCCCATTCCTGAGCCTCTGAAAACAAGTTAGGTAACGCTCAAAGCATCTGTGGGGTTCTGGGTCTTTTTTAATCTAGGCATGAAAATGCAGGATTTTTCAAATTATGAGTTTAAAACCATAAAATGTATTACGTAATTCAAACTCTGCAAACCTGCAAGTATTAAGAGATTAATATACTGCAGTCAAATTATCTATTTAAAGTGAATAAATTGTATTAAGTCAATATGTATTTACATAATCAGTGATTTTAGATCCATATATTATATGCCCTACCTAATCACAGACACAACCTCTCAAATTCTTCCTGATTTTCTTGAGCATGGTCCCAAAATGGACTGCTGGCTTTCTCCTTCCTCACAGTGTGCACTTTGCAGACAACATGAAACCTACCTCAGCTGAACATTCAAAAAATTTTAGATGAGTGCAATAATGTCTTAAGTGCTGATCTGGCAAGGAGATTCACATCTGCACCCACATAAAACTCATAACTACCTTAAATTATGTGGCACAACTTAGCACATGAGTAATTTTTTACAATGTGATCACTGCAAAAAATTACTATTTCAAATACCTCAAAGCACATACATTCAAAACAATACAGAGCTAAACTACATATAAATCGAGAAAGTAGAAAGGAAAGGGTCATGAGTATTTCTCTCTTTTACCCTCCCTAGCCCCTGTTCCAGTCGTCCAGATGTTCCAGAAATACTTTTACACTATTTCAAGTAAAAAAAACCAAGATCCTGATTGTTATGAAAATACAACAATAATCTGAAATACAGGTAAACTGACAGTCTGCTGCCTGCTCAGTCAAGACTCTTTCTTAATTTCCCAAAGGGTATTGATGCTAAAGTCGAACTGTTATTATCTAATAACAAGTATTTCAACATTACTATTTATGAGACATCATAGCAAGTACAAAAGAGAAATAAATCATCATGAAATATGTATCTGCATAAGCAAGCAAGAGCAACATTCCGTTTCAGCATCTTGAGTAGGCACTGTTTGAAGAGACTGAGACTTAAATCTCAGCCCTGCCCAGGCACTGCTTTCCATGTCTCCCAACATAAACTGCTTTTTCATGGGCCCGGATCTTGGTAACTCTCCAGGGAAGTGGTAGATAAAGCTGTAAACTGACTAGAAACAGGGTATTGAGCAAACAGCTCAGAAAATACAATCAGCTTTTAACAAACCGAAACGCGTTATGTTAAACGTGTAGCTCCATAAAAGTCCCAGAGCACTTCATTTTCCTGTTGCTAAACTGAAGGAAAACCCTCCGCCCCTTACCTGGTAGAGCTCTTCGAGGTTGTAGTTAATGGAAATGCTACTCTGTATCGCTCCCACCGCTTCGTGAAGCTTTTGCCAGGTGTCCTGAGTGTAATTATCTGGTAATTTGGGTCTTTCTGTGAAGGAAGATACAGGTAGTTGAGGACCAGCCGCCCAAGGGGAGCCTGAACCAACCCTTCTCACTGCCCGATGAAGTCCCGCCGAGCCGCGCTGTGCCCGACCGCTCCCGTCCGGCACAAGCAGAGGGTCACTAACACCACCCGAGGCGACGAAACCTTTGCTCGGGGCACTGCTCCCGCAGCCGGCCGGCCCCGCACACG
>VZZY01015755.1:4502-30226 GCA_013400335.1 Eurystomus gularis
AAACATGCCGTTAATTTCAGAAAGTGCGGTTAGTTAGAAGAGACTCAGATCAAAAGCAAAATCAATGAACAGAGTTGGTTTGGTTCTAACTCAAACGAGCACACCTTTCATCATTTCTACTCAACTGAACACAGGTTTAAGTCAAAGCCATTCCTGCTGTATGGTGTAGCAGACAAAAAAGAACAGAAAAAAAGAAAGGAGTGTATTAAGTGCAATTTAACTCTTCATTTAAATACCTCTTCATGTAAAGCACCACTTATGCTAAAGGCATAATCTACCAGATAAACAGAGTTAATGTCAGCGCCCATATCACATTTGTTATGGGTCTTTAGGTTCTGTGAAGAAGCGTTAAGGTCACTGATGCATGTAGTAAGTGTGATGTGTATTTAGGAGAGTAACAGTATAAACTTGCTTAGATAAATACAGCCGTCAGTTACACAGCAGATCATCATACAGCGCATATTTGTATAAAAAACACTTGAATAGAGTCTGACTTAAGTAGGCTTGAACTGCACACACAGTCATATTCCATGAGTCTAAAATACACACAAAGTGATTGTTCTATGACAGAG
This sequence comes from Eurystomus gularis, assembly GCA_013400335.1. Lineage (NCBI taxonomy): Eukaryota > Metazoa > Chordata > Aves > Coraciiformes > Coraciidae > Eurystomus > Eurystomus gularis. The sequence goes on from VZZY01015755.1 coordinate 5,075, forward strand.
AACATAGCCTTTGTAGCTTATACAAACTACAGATTTAATTTATTTTTAATATGTTGTAAATGTGAAAGCTTTCATTGGCTGGCAGATATCACTGCTTGGGATGACTTGTTTAGTTCCCATCCAGTAGCCAAAACAAATAAGGACAGAAGTGGTAAAGCCACAGGCAGCATGTGAGCTTGGAAGGGACTCGCAGCTTGCTGACTCCAGCATCCTGCTTGGAAAGAACCCTTGGACTTGTCCTGTTCCCAGGACGAGACTGCAGCTGACAGTCTCAGCCACATTTCTGGCTTTGATTTAGCAGCATAATGTCATGTTTGATTTGTTTTATTATCTGCTGCATTGGGTTTCTACAACTCTATGTGTTTCAAAAAAACCTCTGTATTTTCTAGCTAATAAAGTAAAAGTAGGTGGAGAAACGCAACCAGGCTGGTTAACATGCTGAATGGATGGAGAGTCCTCCAGCCCACCATGCTTTGAGAAATCCCTGCTTTGAAGTATGATACCTACTATTTTCTTCCCTGGGAAAGGGAAAGGAAGAGTGTTACTAACTTAGCATGTCTGCCTCCAAATACTCTGCTCCCCAGAAGAGGACTTTCAAGCATTGTTTCACTAGATGAATTGCCTGTTTACTACGAACCTCGATGGGAGAACAGGATACATCCAGCCCACAGTGCCTCTTCCTGCTATTCAATTCATCAGCCCCAGTCCTGGTTACTTGGATCAGCAGCGGCTCAGCTGGCGAGCCGTCCGGCACAGCAAACCTGCTCCCTTAACAGGATTATTGACCTGATCTCTCCCTTAGCGAGATGATCATTGTCTAGAAATCTGACGAACAGCCTTAGATCTCAATTAGTTATTTAATAAGTTTATAATCTACCAATCCGATTATTAACCTTTCATTAATTAGGCTGGCAGGAATTCTATTTCAGAGGATAGCGGCCCCTCATTTAATATATTTCATCCTGGAGCAGGGATGGGGATTTCTGTGTGAGCCCTTGTGTGCAGCATGCCCCAACACCTCTCTCTCTCCTGCTGTGGAATTACCTGCAAAAACTGCCTGGGTGGCATCTGGGGCTGCTGCCAGATCACCGGGGCATGGTGGGCCTTGGGGACAGCTTAGCGTTGTACCCCTGTTGTTATACCTGGTGTAGCTCAGACTCCTGCTCCTCTCTTCTGAAGTCTTGCCAGATGGTGCAGAGAGAAGCAGGAAGGGTTTATCGAGGGCAGCTGCAGACCTCATGAGTACAGTTTCAAGAGCCTAGCCTGTCATTTTGATATTCACGCTGTTCTCATCCGGATTCAGGTGGGTGGCCCACACTAGGGAAAAACAGGAACTCCTTTCCTCTTTCTCTTTGCAAAGAGTTTAGAGAAAGCTCATGGCTTCACATCTAGCTTTGTCCTTTGCTGCATGCTCTGAAGGATGGGGCTCGCTGCATGCTGCAATCTGTTCTTTGTAGGGTGCCTTGGCAGAGGCACCTTTCCTCCTCCAGCTTGGACCCTGCTTGGGTATAGAAATGAGACCTAGACTCAGGGCTCAGTCTCAAACTATCATAAATGATTAAACCTTTTCCTGTCCTCAGGGGATGCTCTGTCTCCTTTCTCAGGTAGGGCTGGTATCTGCCAGTATTAGCCAGTAAAGGATGGCAGAGGGAATGTCAGGATGCCAGTAAAAGATGGCAGAAGTAATGTCAGGATGCCATGGCTAGCTATTTTATGTTCCTTAATATCCCACCGGGAGCAGGGCTGAGGGTTTGGCAGCTGCCTTTTTCTTTCACCTCTCCAAAGGTCTGGTTGCAAAACACAGCCATGCCTCAAATGGCAGAGGGAAACAGAACCGGCCAGGGAAAACATGTCCCTGCTGAGACCCCTGAAAACTGGGCTTGAAAGACAAGATGAAAGACGAGGTTGCTGGCTGCAGTGCTTTGAGTGCTGCAGGAGCGGAAACAGGGCTGGGGGATGAGAGATGTCATCCCAAACTGCAGAGCCCACAGCTGGAAATCAGACATGTGCACTGCTGAGCTGAAGCCTCTGTCAAAGGAGCAGCAGTTCCGGTGGCACGGAGAGCTCAAAGGGACTCAGGGAAAGCCTGAATCACACTAAAGACAGCAGTTATGTACTGGTAAAGATGATTAACGTTCTATATTAAGATGATAAAGTTCTTAATATAGAACTCTGATGCCAATGAAACATGGTTTATTATTTTAATGCTGCTGTGTTTTACATCTTTGTTACGCTTTGTCAGGACAGTGTGCAGGGCAGTGATGCTCAGAAGCTGTTTGCCAACACATGCTGTCCGAGGTTGTCAGGAGCTGGCGTGCCCATTCAGGGCTGTCGCTACGGCACTGCCATCCCCAGCTGCTCACTGCAGGATCACAGGCAGCCCCAAAGAGTGGGCTGCCAAAGAACTGCCGGCCTGAGCAAGGTTTAACACTGCTTTTGGGAGGTCTAGGCAAAGGGGAGGCAGGGGTAACCTGGACTCTGACTGTTAGACCCTGTGTCTCACTCCACATGTTACTAATCTTGCAAAGACTCAGGCTTTTCTGTCTTGCTGCAGCAATGAGATCCCATTGACTGACAAATGAGCCCACCTCCCCCAGATAGCAGGCAGGGGAGGTTTCCTCCCAGATTTCTGCCTCCAGCTGTCTGCTCTCAATACTGTAACACTAAATAAGCCTGCTGGCAATGCTGCAGCTGTTGAGTCCCCACTATCTGACCCACTCTCCTACATGACTAAGGCAGAAATCCTGGCAGACCAACATTTTTACCTCCCTCCTCAATGGCCAGCTGTACACAATGGAGGAAAAATCCCAGCTTGGATTTGCTTATCAAAAGACCATTGGCTAAGGATTTTCTACAGCATTTCTAAGAGAAAAGGGACAAGCAAAAGCAATACAAGAATTACCATAATTTCTGTGCCCATTGCACATCTGGGTCAGGTTTGTGTTGGGCTGCAGTCGTACGCATGTTCAGCTTCACCTGGCACATACAATTTTGTAAGCCAAAATTGCCAACTGCATACAAACATAAGGCTTATTGTTGTATAGTTACCTGTTTGGCTGCCTGACTGAAGCTAGAGGTGAAATGAGAGGAATAGAGGAGTTTTAAGCGTAGAAGAAAAGAGGAGAGAAACAGCCTGAGGGTATCAGCAAGCAAGGCTCTATTGCAGAGCACTAAGGGACTAGTGAGTGTGTACAGAAGACATGTAGTTCCTTGTCTGAGGAAATACAGAAAACAGACTGCATAAGGAGTACAGACAGCTAAAATGGCGTTTCAGTGATGTACAGTTCCTCTTGGTTCTAACTTCAGGTTGAATTATCTTTCAATAATGAAGATTTACAACAGGCTTTAGCTTATATACACAGGTATTTAAGAACCACAAAAGTAGGTTGAATTTAATGGTGAAAAAGTGGATTGAGGAAGGTCAGCTTTTTTCCCCCTGATAAAAGCTTTGCCAGAGTCTGTGCTAATTCCAATCCCTTTTAAAAGACTTCATAAGAAATGACCTGCCTGCCCTTCAGCCAGGTGGTGCTGCTGGGTGGACAGGCAGAGGTGAAGGGGAGGGAAGAGGAGATGGCAGCAGGAGATGCTGGCTGAGTACTGCACATCTGCCAGTGGAGCAGGATGTGCAAGGAATAAAACCCTACAGACTGTTATCTTAATGCATGGTGGGATTTCAGAGAGCTTTTGCAGAGATACAAGCTTGCTTTGTTTTTCTTTTTGCTATGCATTTTTCATAAAGAAACTAATTTTCTTGTTCATAATCTGTTTTTAATCAAGAACACAGATTTCCATTGCCAGCCAACAGCATGCAGGGGTAGTAGTATCAACTGTCACCTATATTACCTCATTATTTCTCTCCATAAAATCACTAGAAAATTTTAGGTCGCACTGTATCTCAAATTACCCTGGGGACAGAAAGTAAGCGTGACAGGATTATCTATCCTGAAGACAATTTCAGTGTGAAGCAACATCAGAAACTCACTCTGAACACACGGCCTGGGGTGTCTGCAGGAGTTGGGGAGTGGGCATGAGGTACCGCTTCCCCTGAGGCAGGAAGTTCAAGCAAGTGCAGGGAGGATGAAGGAGCTGTGGTGTGTGTACACACACACATATTCAGTGACTCTCTCCAGCCTGGAATCTCTTTCTCATGCACATGCTGTGAAGAGCCTGGCTTTTGCCAGGACCCAAACAGAAATAGCTTTAACACTCAGATTTCCAGTCTTTCCACCCCACTGATGCTGGCACACTCAATGCTGGGAAATGCTCTGAGCAGAATGAAAGAGTTGCAGAAAATACTCTCTGCTTTCAACAGGCCTTTGTGGCTGCTAACAGCTGCAATTGCGAGGTGAATGGAAGGACAACACCAAGCTTCGGGGAATAAAAAACCTTTAACTTCTCTCCAGGTCAGCACCAGAAGAAATGTGGAGAGAGCCCAAGGACAGACAGCCTTGTCCTTTCCAGGGATGGCACTTAAGCCAAAATCTGGGGGCACTGGAATCTGCTGAGCTGTCTTCAACAGAGTCTCTTCTTGGACAGTGTGTGCATGAGAGGAAGAATCATCATTTTCCAGTCACCCAATACACAATCCAGCAAAGCCATCTGATTGAGGGGATGTGTCCCAGCTTGGAGCTCACAGGGCTAAAAAATGAGAGGCAGAAAAACAATTCAAGCTGGCATTTTTCTATTCCCTGCATCTGCTCCCCAGGCACCTTAAGTCACATAGGCTTGGCTCAATGACAGAAACAAGGTTTCTTCCTACCAGGTCTCCAGGGTCTAGTAAAATATAAGGGAAAGCAATCTGCATCTCCTCTCCTGACCATGCTGTGACAAAGCTGTCAGATAAGCTTGAATGGTGTCAGCTCTGCAGCAGTATCTGGTGGGTGAAAGGCAAGGACAGCTATTGCTCTTCCACATCCCTCTGGAGAGCATGGTATTCGAAAACAGAGGCAGAAAGTATTTTCTTCTGTGAAATTGCAACAATTTGATGCTTAAAAGCAGTGAATTGGAATAAACGAGGACCTCAACAAAGTGCCTCTGCTCCTTTATGCTGGTGAGGATGCTCCGCAGTAACACAGAGATAAATTTGGGGGTTAAACCTACCACACCTTGCTCACTGTAAGGGCCTTGGTGGCTGGAATAGTGACCTTATGGTTTTTCTTACTTTACTTGCAGTTTTAATGTTATGCTTATGTTGGCTGACCTTGTGAAAAATCATACTTAGGATTCACCACTGGCTCCATAATCTGATCATCTGCGAGAGATTTCATGAAGGTTAACTAACATCTACCAATGACCTGGCAAGGCATAATCATGAGAGTTTGTGTTTACCAAATACATGTGACAGTTTCCAATTGAAGGCAAAAGTCTCCAAGTGAAGGAACAAAGCAAAAGTCAGTGCCTGGGCGGGTGGTGCCCAATGGGTACTCTCCCTCTGGAAACCTCTGAAGACCAGGGCCACTACTTGAAGTCACCAGGGCCACTACTTGGGTGACTTCAACATTCTTGGACTGGCACAGGGATCTGTATGCAGCAAAGGACTGCCCCGAAGAACAAGTTTCGTCTGTTTACAAGTCATGACATGACATTACCTACCCTTTCCTTCCACCTAACATAACCCTGTTTCCTTCACAGTGGACAGCTCAGAGTACTCAGCCTTTCAACAGCCCTGTTTGTTAACCACTGCTAAGGGCCCTCTTGAACACAAACTACATGATGAGTACTTAGGAAGCCAGAGTAAATAAGCTGTTGAGATGAAGGACTGGAAGAAATGTACTCTTGAATCTTCATTTTTAGAACCTCAAATACTCTCTGCTTGTTTTTTCACAATTCTGTGCTTCTGCCTCCGCATTAGGAGAGCTGGTCTGTGAGATCTGACAAGTTGCTTTTCTGTTGTATCCCGCCTTTGAAAAGTTTTAGTATTGTTCTGCAACCTTGTTAGATGTAACAATCAGCTTTTCATAAGCACCTCTTTGTCCCAAACTCCAAGACCACGAAAGAGAACTTATTTCTTTTGGGCTACAGGCAACACATCACTTTGCTCTGGAACATGATTTACTTTTTCCCAAGGCAACCTCCACACCTTTAACAGTCTTGAACATCTGTCCATTGCCTTCACTCCTGGCCTAAAATCCTCATACAAAGATCAAAACAGTCATTTCCAAGTTATTAAAATAGTAGACCTCATTCTCCAGGATGGATTTTAACTTTCTCTGCTTAAAATCCATTTCCCTGTCCTACAGAAAAAAATGCATAGGATGCAAATGGGAAAAAAACATAGAGTGTGAGGATTCATTTGCTTTTTATTGCCTCTGTTCTTTCTTATCATTATTGGTGGCATGCAGAAGGTAGGGATCTGTGTGTGACAGCCAGCCTCTGGGTTATGATCTTTTCCTGCAAAGTACAAATAAAAAAAAATCCAAATTACAGCAGAAAAAAAAATCCCTCTGCCAAGATAAGATTTAAGTGCCTTTTCCAATGGCTGGCTGAGACATCACCAATGCCAAAAGAGCTCAAATGGGTTTGTGAAATAGAGGTGTTGTACAGCCACCTTGACAGCTGCCTGAGTGTCACTTGTGCTACACCTCACATGAAAACATGCACAACTACCTTGAATCTGGTTCTGCTTTGTAATATTCCATCGCTACACTCTGTGAATGCCCTTGTTTTGCTAGGACATAGTGGATACAAGAAGTCAGCTGCTTGCTGTTATTAAAAGATCACTCGGCATTTAGAAGCATGGATAAAATGCAAGTTCAGAAACATACGTGTAAAAGAACAAATTTCCCTGTCTGTGCACTGGAGTCATAAGAGATACAAGCAAAGGAGAAAATTAGTTTTAACATGTTCTTAAATTCAATCACTGTATAATTGAGGAGATTTGGTGAATTAAAGAGAAAGAACAGACAGGAACAATTAAAATTTTAAAAGAAGAACATTTGCAATGGAGTGAAAATCAAGTAGCAATTGGATTTCTCTTGTTTAACCAGTGGACGTACTTCTGCTTATGGAAGAGGACTGCAACATGCAAATTACCTAAGTCTAGTGCTGCGAATCCTACGTTTGTGTTGGGAATCCAAGAGAATAACTAAACAGGAACTTAGATGGGCTTTTTCAGTAGTGAGTAGAAGTATATGACATCTGAAAAATAACTAGAATCCTAACTAGGAATAGGATCACATAATACTTCCAAGTTGGAAGGGACCTCGGGAGCTTTCCAGCCCAATATCCTGCTCAAAACAGGATCAGCGATGGGATCAGACTGGGACACTCCAAGCTTTACTCAGTCAGGTTTTCAAAACCTTCAAGGAGATGACACTAAGTCCCCAGGAAAAGTTTTCCAGTGCTTCACTGTCATCATGGTGAAAAAGGATTTCTTTAAGGTGAGGAAAGAAACAGGGTGGGAATGAAGTACACACTAGATGCTACAGGCAATTTACTGCCAACTCAGGCATGCTGGTATAATTCCTCTGTAGTACAGAGGAGGTTTCACATTAAGCTCTTCCACTCTTCTTACAACTCTCCAGATTATTCTGGTCATCTCCCATCTGATGGTCATTATCAGGTAAGTGCAGACAGCTGGCACTATCTTTTCCCCCTTTACACTGCCCTTTTACCTTTCTCTCTCTGCCCTGCCCTGAAGGAGAGGAGATGGCAGTCTGCTTCTAGGTGAGATGAATGTTCTGTAGACCCCCTGGAGATGCGTCAATTCACCTTGTCAATCAGACCCAAAACAGTCATAGCTTTTTCTAACGTGGTCATGACACTACTTCCTAGGGAGCTGGAAACTCCTGGGTACCCACCGAATGTTTAATTGCAGATAGAAAGAAGAATACTGGCAACAAAGGAGCTAAGACCACCACCTTGTGTTACTGATCATTCCCCTTCAATGAAGGAAAGCAAACACGAAAGGTTTGCCCAAAGGACCCAAAGCCAAATTCAGGGACTGTTCTGTATTACTGCTTCTCTGCACATAGGCAGATGTGAGCTGGCTATGTGAGCTGCGAGGAACTAAAAACATAACATCTGCCTGCACAGAAATACTTATGCCAAAGTTTCACTTTCACATTTTGCTTCATCCCCTGCCCCACAGATGAGAGGCTCTGTAAGGCCACATTTCAGACCAGTAATTAAAGCATTCAGGCAGAAAAATGAATTGAACTTGAGTCTTCCATGTTCTGGCTGAAAGTCTGTAGCTAAAAAAGGCACATCTGTTTCATCACTTGAGCCTTCCAAACCTTTTATAGCCAAAATCACCTTGTAAATTAGACGTGAACTTGTGAACAGTTTTGGAACAATCACTTACATAGTCTTTTAGTGAACCTAAAAGAAAAAAAAAAAAGTGCTAGGTTATACTAGGGAGTTTAAGCCCAATATACTTCTTATTTTCTTTAAAAATTGTAAGAAAACCCTGAAAATGTTTATTTTAAAAACAGCCTCCATTTGGACTTAAACTACCCATGCCTGACAGCATCACTTTAAATATTAAATCTGCTAGCCTTGTTCAAGACCTATTTTTAGCAGTATCATTTAATATGTCAAACATGGTTTCTCAGATGAACTTTAAAAGTACAATTGTCTCACTTATACTATTCATCTCTTCTCTGAAGCTCCTAGTCCTACAGCCAGTATTTAAAGTAAATCATAGCAATTTTTTTTTTTTTTTAAAACCTGCTCTTCCTTCTGGGCTAGCTAGTGACGGGGGACAGAGAGGGGATGTTTTCTGGCACAGAGCAGCTGGTGTTGCTTGGGAGCTCTGCTGCAGTGACGGGACTGCCAGCAGCCTGCAGCTCTGCAACACCTGGTGTCATTAAACTTCGTCTCATAGCCAGCTCACCGTTTACTCATGGCAGAAAGCACTTTTAAGCTCAGGAAGAGCTACACAAAACTGCATCATTCCTCCAAAAGACATCAACACCTGCTGATTTGATTGTACCCATTTCGTAGCAGTGAGCGAAAAAGAGGTTATGGAGGTTGTCTGGAAAAAGTGGGGATTGTCTTGCATTTAGAGCAGAAGGTAGGAAAAATAAAAGTTATAGCAAACATAACATGATGGTTTTAGGCTTACAGCAGAATTGCCTTAAAACCCTGTAGAAGATTTATTTTATTGTGCTATAAACAGTGGTACTTTACAAGACGGGGAGTTGAAACAGTTCCCCATTCACAAAGGCTTAGGCTGAATCAGTTCAAGCTCTTCTCACGGTAAGTAGAGAGAGGGGAAAAACAAGGCACAGAGTTAAGAAAAGATAAAGAAAGAAAAAGATCTGGGCAGAGTTCAAAGGTGGCAGGGACATGAAGAGGAAGGCAGGAGTCAGTGACAGGCAATGGCTCAGCTGGGCAGTTGTAAACATGAGGACAGATGATTTAATAGAACCACAGAACCACATAATGTTTGGGTTGGAGGGGACCTTTAAAGGTCACCTAGTCCAACTTCTCTGATGTCCCTGCTCACTGATATGGAAAGTGGGAGGAAGCCTGTGAGAGGAGCAGTTTGCAAAGCAGAGTGGAGAGAACAGGAGTCTACTACTGTGCTGAGGCTTGAGGCAGATTCGAACAGATCACAATGGTTGTGGCTGAGGGAAATGGGGCAGTTTTGTCTGAAGAAAAGGAGGCTAATGGGAGACAACTTCCTGAAAGAAGGTTGTAGAGAGGTGGGTGCTGGTCTCTTCTCACAAGTAACAAGTGATAGGACAAGAGGAAATGGCCTCAAGTTGCACCAGGGGAGGTTTAGGTTGGACATTAGGAAAAATTTTTTCACTGAAAGGGTTGCCAGGCACTGGAAGAGGCTGCCCAGGGAAGAGGTTGAATCATCATCACTGGATGTGTTTGAAAGCCATGTAGATGTGGTGCTCAGGGACATGGTTTAGCAGCAGACTTGGTAGAGTAGGGTTATGGCTGGACTTGATGATTTTAAAGGTCTTTTTCAACCTAAATGATTCTGTGTTACATATGAGAGGCTGGAGATGATGAGCAAACACATGAAGACTTGAATGTCTCTGCCACAAATGTACTTGTTACCCTTTTTCTCCCCTTGTAACTAGAACTGGAGAAAGGATGCAAATGTTATCTATAGGGCATGCTTTTCATATAAGAGGGTTTAGGGAATGCTCAAATGTTTTAAAATCTGATGAACAATTCCTGTTTTTTCCTTCTGGAAAATGTTTCAAAAAGGGGACTACAGCTATTTTGCACATACCAGACTGCAATGTCTCATTTCCATGAACGATGCAATAAATGCATACACTCAACACAAGCTATTTAGTCATGATTCAGGCAGTAATTAAAGCTTTTTGAATGATCGTTGTGTTTAACAACTGCAGAAATGGGACCAGACTGCTCAAATACTGCTGTGACTCTACAACTTCTTAAATAAAATCTTATCTTGGTAAATAAGTGGCATCTATAAAAATGGTGTTATTTTCCTTCAGTGAGACCTGCTTTGTAAGAATGACTGCCAAGCAGAACAAGAAAGGAGCTGTGCCAAAAGCTTGAGGTTTGAAAGAAAAGTAGGAGAAGTGCCAGAAGGCTTTCTGCACACAGCAGAGCAGAAAGGCTGTGACTGGTATGAGCTGTGGTCTGTCCTGGAGAGACCATTGCCTCATTACTGACAAGGTGAAGACTGCCAGGGATCAGGCAAAGCACTCTTAGTCCCAGCCAGGACTCACAAGATCCAGAAGCCTCTTTGCAGGGAGGTGATTGTGCCCCTGTACTTGGCGCTCGTGAGCCCGCACCTTGAGTACTGTGTCCAGTTTTGGGCACCACAGTACAAGAAGGACACTGAGGTGCTGGAGCGGGTACAGAGAAGGGCAACAAGGCTGGTGAAAGGGCTGGAGAGCATGCCCTATGAAGAGCGATTGAAGGAACTGGGTTTGTTTAGTCTAGAGAAGAGGAGACTGAGAGGAGAACTCATTGCCCTCTACAACTACCTAAAAGAAGGTTGTAGCGAGGCTGGTGTTGGTCTCTTCTCTCAAATTAGTAATGATAGGAAGAGGGGAAATGGCCTCAAATTGCGTCAGGGGAGGTTTAGATGAGATATTAGGAAGAAATTCTTCACTGAGAGGGTAGTTAGGCACTGGAATAGACTGCCCAGGGAGGTGGTGGAGTCACCATCCCTGGAGGTGTTTAAAGAATGAATAGATGCGGTGCTTGAGGATATGGTATAGTGGTTAGAGAGATGCTAGGACAAAGGTTGGACTTGATGACCCTGGAGGTCCTTTCCAACCATTCTGTGATTCTGTGCACAACTAATCTCACCATCTCCACTGCAGCTTAATTCCTGTTCCTAAAACTTCTCCATTACGCAGTAGTGTTGGCTGGTGTAAGAGGCTGGTGGTATCTCTAACCCCAAGTTGAGATGCTAAGCAGAGCTGAGGCTGCAGTAGAGTTGCTTCTACCAGTCTGCTAACTTAGGTCACAGTCTCTTTTGTGTATGCCCAGCACAGGCCCATATTGCTCCATGCCCTGCTTCAATCAGTCCTCCCTCCATGAAGAACCACAGAAGAAACCTCCATTGTTTCTTCTGTTCTGCCCCCTGCATTTTGGAATTGCTCCTCCCCAGACCTCTTAACCAATACTGATGGAGACGATTAAGTTTGACTGCTGCTAACTGGGCAAAAAATGTGCTTAATTTGTTGCTGCTGCTTCTATTCTACCTGTTCTCCACTGTTTCATGTGGTACATCTCCCTAAGTGACACATGAAGAGCTGGGCCACACAGGTGGTGCTTTAGCTGCACCACTTGCTGAGGCTGGTGCACTGGGGCTCTGCTGCACAAAGCTAGGTGTAACACTGTCTGCTGCTGGAGCCAAAACTGTCTCTGGCTTCAGAGGGGAAAGGCTCCTTGGATGTTTCTCTATTCATGCTCAGCCGAGTCTGCATCCAAGACCACTATGGCACCCTCACCTAACAAGGACCCTGCCACTGACAGGACATATGATATTGATGATGTCCTCATCTATTCTTCTCTCCTGATGAGGCACATCAAGGTTCGTGTGTTTTTCTGAGCTCTGAGTCTTCAAAGGGTTCTTCAGGACCTCACAGAAGCAACATGAAGTTTTCAGGGTGCTGTGAGCTTCCTCTGTGCACAAGGATAGCAGTTAAAAAACAAGAATTGCAGTGAACCTCCCATACCAGCATGAATCCCTTCCCTTTGAGAAGTGTGTGCTACTGCTACTTAACAGAGCCTGATCTGCTGATGAAGCATTTCAGCCCCAGCACTCAATAAGCAGACAGTAACCTTTCCCGGTTAAGAGCTGAGTGTGCAGCACAGAGAAGACAAAGGGGAAGCTGACACCACTGAACAGTCAGAACAAATTCAATTAACCGTCATGTACAGTTTAAGGCTCATCATTAATAAATCAAACGCATTTTAAAAATGTATCATCCAATACTGTCCGTGGATGCTGTGGTCTGTTGTGGAGCCAGTTTACATCATTTACATTGGGCTCTACTTGCCTCCTTTGAATGCTGCACAGAAACTCATCTACCTGTGGAGACATCAGAAAGAATTACAGAAATAGTTACACCTAGGTAATTCAGAACTGGGGAAATGTTCCCCTGGGCTCAGCCAGAGAATCAGGTAGAACCTCCATTTAAGGACACAGAGCTCTAAGAAACCAGAAAACAGTATGACAGCCCTTTTCTGTGTTGATTTTGTCAAAGATGCCAACACCTGGGCAGGCAGCCTTGTCAACTCAGCTGGTGTTATCCTTTTTAATGTCAGGAACAGGGTGTAAATCACCTTTGAGGACATTGCTCTCCTTCAAATGGGCTCTCTCGACGTACTCTGTAGAAAACAGTGATGAGAGCAATACATACTGTGTAATGAGACCTCTGAACAGACCACCAGCCTATCACTGCTGTGGTGCAGTCTGCTGGAGTTAGGCTTTACTAGATCAGGTAGTTTTTATTCTCATCACTACTTCAATTACTAAATTTTTCCATCCTTCTATCAGAGAATCTCAATGATATGCTCCATTTGTTTTGCCTCACAAGCTTCTGAGCTGCTTCTCACATTTGAGGTGACAGATTACGGTGGGTCAAGGCAAAGAAGAGAACTTGTAATTTGCAGCTCTGGTCATCTGCTTCAGGCACAAAACACCCATTTAGACTCCAAATGCTTTGTCCCATTCTCATAACAAAGTAAAATAATTTGTGCAGAAACAGATCTTCAGGATTAGCTCTTTTTCCTAGACTATCAGACCTGTGAAAATTGGGAACGGTTAGAGGATATACAGATAACGACCAAAAGAAGTGATTCAGCTACCTTACAGCCTCCTCCTTAACTTTTTATCTGAAGGTATATTTAGCCAAGAGTGGTGCGTGCAACACAAGACACGAGTGGGTGTGTGTCTATCAGCTTGCGAGGCGCGTGGGTACCCAGTAGCTTGTCACAGGAGAGCTGCATGTATGACAGTGGAGGGCTGGGAAAGGCCAGTAAAGCCCTGGTGTGGTAGCATAACAAATCGACCAAATTGCAGCGACAGAAAGATGAGGCTCGTGTGGTGAACATCATGACATATCATCCTCATATTCATGTGCTCAAGCTTTGCTCCTGGGATTTGCTGACTGGTAACTACCTTCCCTCCATCTCACCCACTTACCCACTCCCTGCTGCCCAGAGCTCTCTGTTGAACTCCAGTGAATTGCACTATTCCAGTTTCTTTTAACGGCTTTACTGTTTACTCAAGCCTGTGTCAGCTAGTGTCTCATGCACCTCTTCCTTTCTGCCCCTCTATTTCTTCTCTAACTAATCTGCAATAATATGGCTGTCATAACTGTTTTTCTGCCCTCATCTTTGCTGCTCTGTATGCAGACAGTGTCCTTAACGTGATGCAGCTGTTCACTCTCCAAAAAGAGCCTGGAGATATCCTACAGGAAGGATGCTACAATAAATCTGTGTATGCAATTTCTCTTATAAATGGGAAGAGTAATAACACATGAAATAATGTTTAAATAAATTCCTCCCAAGCCCCAGGAGACCTCCAAGTGGTAGGCTGCACTTCTATCCTCATGAAGAAAATCAATAGCAGTGCTATATTGCCACTACCCTCTGGCTTTCACATTATTCATCCCCCCCACCCCCCGTACAAAGTACAGACTGTGTTCAAGGAAATAGGTGCTCCCAGGGGAGGAAGATGGCTTTGTGCACTTAAGGTAATGATGTCACTCGAGGTCGCCATGCAAAGAGTTATGGATATGGAAATGTGCATTTCTGTCAATAGAGCTAGAACCTGGGGACCTAGCTTAAGACTTACAGCTTTTTTATAAAATGTTTCCCTAATTTACCTATGGAGCTTCTTCCCAGAAACAACAGCTGCTGTACCTAATCAGCATTAATCATCTTGTTACAGAAGAACAACTGGGAATAGCACAGTACTTGAGGCACTGACAAAAGGATACACTAATGGCATTGATTTGACCACTCTGCTACAACCTCCCCTTATTCTGTTGTCTATGTGGAAAACGTAGAAGTCACAAGCCGTGAAGCAGACTAGGAAGAGATGCAGACTAGCCTACACAAGATGTTTGCTGCCTGGTCTGTTTGGGAATGCATCTCCCAGAGCCAGTTTTTCATCCTGACCTGTGGCGAGAGCTGCCCTGAGAGTGGATCACTGAGCAAGACATCCTTTTGAATAGCACCAGGTTAGGATGCTCTGCTGTGTACTTTGTGGCTCCTCGATGGAGATACTTTAAAACAAGTTCTGAACCCACACCCAACCCTAGGAGAGGGGGTTAAATAACTACACCAATTGAAAGATCAGTCTCAGGAGCCACATGGGGAGATAAAGGCAGTCTGTCCTTTACTGGGATTAAAGACCATCTGTAAATATTCAACCAGAAATTCACTGATTTTCTTACGCTGAACCCTGAGGGCTTTGCAGCTCTCAGCTCATTGACTGATACTCCCAGCACTACTCCTCTCTGATGGTACAGCAGGTCAATATCTGCCACAAATGCACAGCAGGAGGCTGAAAGGCAAGAGCCAAGAACAGCCTTTATCCCCAAATGGATCATCTCCTCTGTTCACTTCAGTCTCCACCAACACGGGGCCCAGTCATAAATTAGATCCTCAGTTTTGTCCAGGTCAAGCATACCAGGGAACAACATGCTATATCTCCTTGTGCTGGGGCGTCTATTGCTGTTTTACTCCTACTGGAGTTGCTTGCTGTAAGCGAACATCACTCCAGTTACCTGCTCGAGGTTTTTGTGAATCTTGTATGTTAACAAGCAAGAACTTATCCAACAGCAGAAGTAAAATAATTCAGTGCTTGGAAGTGGACACACCTAATTGATACCTCCAGGCAGAATCCCCAACTCCTCTGCTGTCACCAAGTAAAACTGTAGAATGTTTGTACCTCTTAAGATGGAGACATGGGGCTGACATAGGAGGCAGCAGAGCAGACAAGAAGCCCTTGGTAGTCTCATTTGAGATCTTTCCTTGGAGAATGAACACTATGGTTATTTGTCAAAGAATGACATTTTCTACCAAGACATCCTTCACCTCTCCTATCTGCTTGGCTTAGGCCCCACTATGGCCATTCACTTGCTCTCATCTCTTTCTTCTCATACAGAAAGCCAAAAGGCCAGGCTGGGGTAACTCAAGAGGCTTTTATGCTCACCCTACTAATAGGTCCAGGCTCATGGAGAGCAGAATTTCCCTTCCAGAAGTAGCTAGGCTGTGGCTGACCTGCTCTAAGAGCAATCTGCACTGTGTCTCCTAGAGGAAAAAGCCATCATCCTACAATGCAGCTGGCAGGAGGAAAATGTTAGTACCCTATTAATTAATGAAATAGCTCTGCTCTGTTAGTGTTACAACAGCTTCCCATCTCTTGAAGCAAGGAGAGTTTCTGGTTAGGCTGGTGGATTATATACTTGAGCTGTAGCAGCTTACACCAAAGGCAACTTCGTGACACTTGCTTCTCCTTATAGTGCTGACTCGTATCAGCCACCGTGCTTTTTGGTATTAAGATAAATACCAGCATGAGATCTAAGCTGGGAGCGGAACAAAACAAAAGCAGGAAAGCAGGAAAATTATCTGCTACATACGCAATTCAGGTCATAATTTTACAAGAAGCTTTGCAAAGAAAATCGCAAACAAAGCCCATAAATAATTCGAAATCTGTAGCAATACAAACTAGGCTTCCTCTTGGTCATATGGCAGAAAACCTCACCTGCATGTAGCTTGCCGAGTCTTAAGGTGGGACCCAGTTTGCCTAGCTTAGACACTCATTTTTCACATACTTTAAGGTATGAGCAACCTTCCAAAACCAGTGCCTTGTTCTCTACCTAGTCCAAGGAGAAGAGGTGCTTTCATCTAAGACAATAGGTATCTCAGAGGGATGAAGGCTGTTATGAGTGTCTCTGTTTGCCTCTCTCCCACGTGTTCACCTGTAGAAGGGGATGTAGGAGAATTACTGCCAAGCTCCCAGTGGTGGATGTGCTGATGAAGACACCATTGCCACAACCCCTCATCATCACTGTGGCTTGCTCTGCAGCACTCCCATTGCCATGTTGCCATTCTGTTTTAACACAAAACTGTAACGTCACTGGCTGCTATGTAAGACAGACAGACTGTCTGGTTGGGGATTTCAGCACAGAGAAAGGAAATTAAAAATGCAAAATAGAAAAGCAGATGGGTTAAGCTTCATCAAAATAATATCTCCTCTCCTGGGGCTCTCATGAAGATCTGTTGCCTCCCAGTGGATACAGAGCTCCTGAGATTTACACTTGGGGATTATTCTGTTCCTCCTTCTCTCCATATCACAGCTCTTCTCTGCTTTCAAAAAGCTTGTGGTATGTGCTCCATCTGGATATGCCTTCTAATACAAATGTACTGAGACACCTCCTAAGCACTAATGTGCTTATAAAATAAAGCTCCACCAAAGTGCTGTTGGGGACCCCCTTATCATGTGATTTGAAAGAAAGAAAGAAGCATAACTGAGCCTTGCAGTTCCTGACAGAAAGACAAAGTCAGAGTGTTAGAAAAGTAAGAAATGTGTAATTAATATGGATATAATATCAATAAGGGTTTAAGATGACAAACCACACGAACTAGGAGGTTTTACTTCCTCTTGGTGTGAGGTCCTCCTTTTTTTCGATGTGGCCCCAGCAGCAAGCTTACAAACCAGGTGTAACCTTTAGGAAGTCACTAGAAATATATAAGGCACCTGGGAAGTTTTTCTTCTAACTGACCGCCCAAGACAACACGTGGCCAAATGCATTTATTCAGAGGGAGAGAAACAACCAATTCAAGCAGCAGGAGAGATCTGTTCAGTGCATGCAGCACAGCGCTTTCTTCCTGTCACACTTCAATCACTGCGGCCTGTGGAAGCAAAAGCTGTATTCATGCTGGGTTGATATTTAACTGAGCTCGCTTGAACCAAGCTTCCAGCAAGCACATGTGACAGATTTATATATGAATCTTCAGAGTGAAAAATGACATTTATCAACCTTCCATTGGAGCATTTGACATTTGAACAATTGATTCTGATTTAACAGTGAAAAATGCCACTATCCATATGGAAAACTTGCAACAGGATTAAAACCCCAGTTGCTACCATCCTCAACAATGGCTCTGACAGTTAAGCTATTAAACATTTGTGTACTACCTTAACTTTGTCTGGCCTTAAAGAGATTTAAAAACCCAATCCAAATCCTGACAAGTTTAATGCAGAAGAGACAAAAAAATCTAGTTGGAGGGGACAGACCTGGGCGATGAGAGCCATTAAATTGCTTGAAAATTGTAAAGGCTGGGCAGATTTTAAGTATGACAGCAGGACAAGGTGATGTGGAATAAAGGCATGATACTCTGGCTTTGACCCAGGTAACCTAGAGCTCATCTGAGTATGGCTAAGAGTAGAGAATCAGTCCAAATGCCACTAGATACAAGTTCACATAATTAAAAAGGCACACTGTTTCCAGATGCAGAGAGAGGTGTTTGAGCAGACATTCCTCTGAAGACCAGGCATGAAGATGTTTGCCAGCCATGCAAGACAACTCCTCTTAAGCAGCTAGGTTTCACCCACTGTTACCTCCGTAAGCATATTGTTGTCAGCACTGAGTATTCACTGGGCAGGAGCACTAGCTGCAAAGGAGGTCCTGGCAATGTTACATCTCTATCTACTGTAAAAGCTGTTCAGACTCTTCCAATATCCCCCTTTGCCTCTTTGCTGATGGGTAGTAGCATTCAGCAATGGATAAATTAAAAAAAAATTCCCCGTGTGGAAAAGTAGAAGTTCTGGCAGAAAGACTAATCATTCTGTTGTATCTGATCCTTGGAAAAAATCTGGTAAGCTCTCCAGAAGGGTGACTATGGTGTATTTTCATGTATTAGTCCATTTTAGTTATTAGTTACCTTGCAGCCAAATACTGTAACAGGCTTCCTCTTCCTTAATCACCTCCAGTTGGTAAATTCCAATTTACAGTAGATTGAGTTTCTTCCTATTTTTCTCAATTCTATTATTCTGGTTCTCATGTTTTTTCTCTATGGCATTTCTGAGTCTTTGCTGTACTGATTTCTCCCGATTATGCTATGACTAAATTTTCTTTGCCAACTCCTGCTTTTTGTATCAAAGTCATTAATGAATGTATAAATGAAATGACTGTTGGAGAACTCCACAGCAATGTCCTTTCTTCTGATGCTTTCTCCTTCAGCACTATCTGATGTGTTTTGAGTTCCTGGGTTTCTCAGTCTCGTGGCTTTGCTTAAGTCCTCAGGTTTAGAAATCTGGGGTTTGCTACATATCTACCTCAAATTATCTTTTCACTTAATTTGCATGAATTGAACTTGTTATCCCTGAATCCAAATCTGTTTCCTATGATCAAATCTCCTACAATGTCCTCATAACTCACCAAAGCAAAGACTAAAACAGCACCATTTCCCATCACGTTAGCAAATCTCTGAAGGATATTTTTATTGCCTAGAAATGCAAGAATATCTCAGACTTACCAATAATAGCATCCATTGCTCTCCAACCTGATTCCTGACGTTAAATTATCTAAAACAACTATTGCAGTAGTAATCATCTCTCTAATGACATTACAGAACTCTCTTGGCAGTGAAAAAGGATCCTAGTGGCATATGGCATGCTGGCAGTGACAATCTTTTACCAAACTGTGAGTTATGCTGTCATTAACACATACTGCTGCACCCTGCCTTTTCCTGAAAAGCAGACACTAGTTTCAGAGGATTCATAACTGTGACTGCAGGACAGATCTACTGTTCCAGTGCACTTGCTCATATCCTGTATCAGTAGCTCAAGGTCTTACACTTTGCTGCATAAGCTTGCTGCATTTGCATATCCAATTTTCTGTCTTCTTCCTAGTCACTATTTCAGCAAGATCTTGCCTATTCAACAACTTTATTTTCTTTCGCTGTCTATAGGTTTACTCTGTGACATTCCTTTCTGCATTGCTATGACCAGATTTGTCTGATTATTAAATTTACCATGTACTCAGACAGAGCCTGGAGACTTCCTAGGTGCTCTCCAGCCTTTTCCTGGTGTTTCTTTAAGGCTCCTCTTATAAATGAGGCCTACACTAGTGTTTGCAGCAGTACTGCAGGTCCTTGGGTAAAAGCTATCTATTGAGAACACCTCTTCGTAATCACACACCAAAGCATAAACTTTCCGAGATCTTCAAACCTTAGCTGACTGCTGACCTTCCCCTTTTTGTAGCGGCCAGAGCTATTCCACTGAACATGTGGGCACTCACTTCTTTCAGAGCCTTCCCCAACATGGCACAGTCATGCTTAATCAACCCCAGCAGCATCCTCTCAATGACACTTATTCTGATGTGAAGGACAACCAGGGAACTGCTTCCTGCACCTACTGGGGAATCTTCCAGACTTGGATTCCCTTTTTTATCCACGCTCTGAGCAAAAAGCACACTGTTCCTTTGACTTGTCCTTAATCAGGTTCCTAGGCTATGTGGCACAACAATGGCTCAGGTTTTGGAGGCAGGACAGCCATGTGTGGATTGCTGTCCTCTTGTAAGCACTAGCATTGTGAGGAAGCAGTATGTTCTGCTAATTGGATGATTCTGCTTCCAGAACTTAAAAAATATTGCTCTGAAATAGCACAAGTATTTGTGTGTGAACCTTTACAGATCTACGAGCCCTCCATCTCACAGTAACACAGCTCCACCTTTTCCTGGTAGTAGACCGAGTCTCTGATCCTTTCCCTTTTGTGTGCAGTTAGTCTGTTTTCTCTTCTTTTTACAGTCCCTCTATATTATCTTCAGTCTTTATCTGGCCAAGCCTTGATCTGAGCTTGATAAAAATCTCTAGGCTTAAAAAGCTATGCCTTCCTTTCAAGGCATAACTTCCTTCCTCCACCACAGCCCAAGATACACATTTATAGGTCAGTTCTCTCAGCAGCAGAATCATAATGATAAAACTGCTCTGTGAGTTGTCTGAGCCAAGCTGGCATGCTCAGCCACAAGCATGGAGATCTGCACACGATCCCATGAGCGCCTCACCATTTTTCAGACCTTGAATTTAGCCTTTTCACTTTCCGTCAACAAAGACTCACCTAATTTCACTTGAAGTGGGGATGGCTTATAGTTCATGGCTACAGTCTCTCCCTCTCTGGTATCACAATCTCTGTCCGAAATAGATGCAGCTGTTGGATCCTGTTAAGAAAGAAAAGGAAACAAACCAGAATGTTACAGTCTCTTCTCTAACTGACTATTAGGCGAGTCCATTCCCACCAACATCCAGAGGAAGCCAAGAACATGCTGATGTTTTCAATGGCTGAAACCCAGAGGCAAAACACAGAACTCTGGAAGCACATTTGGTATGCTAAAAGTAATTCTGGAAACACCAGCTTTCCATGTTAGACTTACATGACGGACGATGTTGGGAGTATAGTGTGGAAGGTGGGTCATTAATTTAAACCAGCTTGGCTTGGCAATAGACCCAAACCGTTATCATGTGATGACCCTTTGGGTTGTTGTACAAAATGCTTCTACAGTTTCAGCTGAGTTCTAAGTGGACTGGTCAACCTTGTGATTAAAACTAAAAAGTTCATGACCACCCGTGTGAAAGTCCATCTCAGAAGGAACAAGGATTGAATAAATAGAATTCCGTCTCCACTTCCTCTTAGGAGGGGAATAAAGAAGTCTCTACTTCCCATGCTGGATCTATTTTGTGACTAACCAGAAAGATTAAATTTCAGTACCTGTGAGCACAGCACCTTTCACTGTCACTGAAATCCCCCTGAAAACCAAAGCTACTCAAATCCAGAGGCCACTCTATCATGCCTACTTGCAGACAGCCTAACCCAGGCAGTGTTGTACTCTATGGTACAGCATGTAAAAGGATCCAGAGAGAGACAAACTATCAATTCGGGCAGTCCTACCACTGGACTGAAGCTAGCTACTGTCGCTCAAGGAAGAGATCTTGGATGACAGGTTCCACAGATGACCAGCTAGACAGACCAGGACTCTTCACCCAGGGAGAGACAATGGATGAGGGCTCTGGGAGAAGTCTAAATTATTTAAAGTCCTTTCACAGCATACTTCAAACCTGCTGGAACTATCTCTACTTAGAACAATAGAGAAAATTAGAATTTGTTTTCAAATATGTTCATTTCTTCTCACTAGAAGCTAGAAACTAAATTGGAGATGCATACAAATACATATATATGTGTACATAAATTTGGATTTGTAATAGGTAGAGCTGCACAGGGAAAACAAACATCCAATCTTAGGTCCAATATCTGAAGAAACCATCCCTTTGTAAGAAATGGAACAAAGCACCAGAAACTAAATACTAGAAAATACCATTCCAAACTGGTGAATTGATACTGTCTCTCTCAGTTTCTGGGGTTTGAATTTTGTACACAATTTCTTACAAAAACGCAGCCCATCCTTTGGCACTAAAACCTATACGCAAGGCTGAGTCAGCGTTTCAAACTGAAGTACAATTGCTCTTTGCACTCAGTAAAAAAACAAACCACTCGGTGAGCCACTGTCCTTCCTCCCAGTGCCTGCCTTCTCTCTGCAGTGCACGTTAGCTCTTTGTAACACACTGTGCTTATGAGATAAAATGTGACTCTTGAATTAGGCTCTATCTTCATAGAAACCAGTCAAATAACATATGTAAGGTTAAAATGTTTTATCAAAATTCTGCTACTTTGTGCTATCTAGTAGACTTTGACGGTACTTAAAATGGGTGGTTCTAACAAGACTTCGCATTCTGTGACATTAAATAGGTAATACTGAACTACAGACAATTTCTTCTGCTTTCCTATAAGGCAGTCACTGCTACACTTTTCCTTTAATGCCGCAGTTTAAGGACTGGTTAAAATGGTTACAGCAGGTTGCAAACAAACAAGCCAGTCTCCAGAAGAACATAGTTAGGCATAAATGATGAATCACATGCATTTTAGGTTAAAAATCCTACTTTAACAACCGCATTAAATGACAAAATACAGCAGTTGAATGGCAAGAATACAGTAGTTGAAATTAAATTAAGCTAAACATGAACTGGTAGACAGAAGAAAAACAATTCCAACTTTGTAAATGAAAATAGTGAGCTGAAGCTAGCTACTGTCGCTCAAGGAAGAGATCTTGGATGACAGGTTCCACAGATGACCAGCTAGACAGACCAGGACTCTTCACCCAGGGAGAGACAATGGATGAGGGCTCTGGGAGAAGTCTAAATAATCCTGAGTGGGGTGAGAAAGTGAATAGGGATCAGCTAGTCCTTATTTTCTACAAGCATGACATATGAAGTGGCAGTTGACATGCAGCAGTTGGAAACAAATTCAGTACCGCTCCATATAGCAGATGATGTGCTGCTGTGGATGCTAACAGGGGCTCAGGAAAGGGGAGGCAAACGAACTGAAGGAATATCCATCAAATCCAAAAGCACCGCTTCTGGCTCAGGCTGCCCCCAGAACAGATTGCTGGAGGGAAGGAAGCAGGGACGTACCACCATGGCTCAGTCCCTTCTTGTCCTCTTGGGGACATGACACAGGGGTAGGTGAGACCTTTGATCTCACTTGGAATACCCATTCTTATTTTCTGTGTCAGAACCCATTCTACGATCTCAACTGAAGACCAGTTCTTGCAGTATCCTTCTAATATGGGATTGGTCTCAAACACACCCAGATGAAGGGGCTAGGCCAGAATCTAGGTAGTAGGAAAGGATATTCATAGGAATGGCCAGATAATACAAAGGACATAGCTGTTTCCCAGACATGCTAGAACCTCTCCAAGAGGGTTGTGTAAGGTGGTAAGTGGCACCAACTGAGTCCAGGCTTCCTAGATGAGAATATTTTCTCTGCTAGTCTAGGAAAAGGCAGGATTTGGCCAATTTTAAGGAGTATGACTCTAAGAACTGGATGATTCCTAGTGCTATTGAACACAAGTCCTTGGAGCTCCAATGTCCTGGCTGCAGAAGGCATGGAAGCAGACATATTACGGCAAGGACATGGTATGATGGCCACATACTGCCTCTTGTGCTGGTGAAGTCCAGCATAAAGCCACGTGAGCTCACAGCCAGAAGTTCACATGGGATAGAAGGGGCCTGGCCACCCAGACTTGATCAGGTTCACACTGCCAAAATTATGCTTAAACTCTTAAAATCAAAACCAGCCCCTACTTTTCTCAGAAGGTGATCTGATGACAGTAGCTTTTGCCTGTGGGTAACTTGCCTATGCCCTTAGACATCCTTTTACATGAACAGAGGAAGTGAAGAAATGTTCTGAGATGCCTTTGGGGATTTGGACTTTGCTCCTTGTCCAGAGGAATCAGCTGATCTCAAAGCTGGGCTCTAGACCAACCAAATAGAAAAGGTTTCCTAGAACTCTAGAGAAACAAAGATTATTTTCAAAGAGCAATTAATTCCACTCTGTTTTAGACAGTCTTAAAAGGAGACAAATCCATCCCTGGAGATGTGTCTCCCTTTCCCCTCTGACTACAGAGGAGGCCTGGCAATCGGTGAAGACTGCACCCCTGCCTCTGATACTGGAGATTGGAATGATGAAGGACACAGCACTAGAGTCCACAATAATGTCAGTCCATACCAGGAATTAATCTCCAAAGTTTGGAATGACACTCTTCTGCCCCAGCCGAGCGGTGCCTCTACAGCAGACCTGCAGGGGAACACGTTATGGCTGCACAACAGATCCATGACTTGCACAGAGGGTTCACAAAGCACTAGCAGAGTGTGGTGACCACTGCATGGGCCAGTCCCACTCCCTCCAGAGATTAACATGGATCCAAAAGGAAGTGAAGCTGGGCTAGAAACAGCATCCCCAGTGCCAGCAAGTATCTATCCCTAGCCCAGGAGTGCCGAGGCACTGTCATATTTCCCATCCATCACTTCATATACGTTCTGCAGCAAGGCACAGGACTCCATAGTAACAACCCTGGCTGCGAGAACAACAGCATTCCCACTGCAGCTTGGATGGAGCTGCCTCTTTGCACAAACATGCTTCGCTTCTGTGCATACTGAATGGGTGCGTTTCTCTCACTCTCTAGCTAATCCACCCAGAGAAACATTTACTTGAGTAATTAGCCTTTTGCTTGTGAATGCCTATGAGCACACTGAGACTCACCAGAGGCTTTCACTATTGTAATTCACCTGGAGGTTTTGCCCTTTTTTACAGCCTCCCTAAACCGATGCATTCAGCTCTGACCTCAAAATCAAAATCTCAGCTACACAGTGTGATGGGTCCCAGGCTAGATGACGTGACTTCTTTCTGCTCACTGTAGGGAACACAACATTCCCAATCAAAAGGCAAGAGCAGGGATGTGGCTGCAGGGACTCTACGTTAATACATTTAAGGGAAGTTTTGCTCCTGAGGCCTCCTTATGTCTTCATTCCTAGGGAAAAAATACTCTCAAGCAGGCCACTGCATGAACCTTTGGCTAGGGACACAGTTTAATGAAAGCCTTCTCACCACACATTCACAGCTTAACTGGGCTTGCACAACCACAGCATTCAAATGGTGGGGTGGCTTCTTCCTAGCTTGTTTTTATTCTATAGGCTTGACACAATGCACCTTGGAAACTGCTCTCCTGCTACGTAAAGCCATATCCTACAGTGTGTGTACCATGTGCCATTTCTGAACATCAGAAACTAGTTCCAGTGAACCTTTATGGAGCAGGAGTGCTGTGAATCCTTGGTATGCAGGGGCACAGAGAA
>VZZY01015755.1:30256-58160 GCA_013400335.1 Eurystomus gularis
AAATCATGAGGTGTAAGGACGATGGCATGCTCAGCAGAGGTTTTATTCTTTCTTTTTTTTTTAAAATCCCTCCTTTTCACAGTACTTAGCAAGAAACACAGCATCTGCCATAAGGCACCAGGTCAACAGCCTTTTTACTCTTACTGTCTGCCTCTCGCAGTAACCTACAGTGACAACGGGGAGGGGCGGAACAGCCCCAACCAACCAGCAAACTGTGCAGTTACACCCTGAGCTATGGATTTGAGTGGTGGGTACAAACACATTCTTGTAGCACCCTGGAAGATGCAACTTCCTTTGTCTTCCTTCCCAGTCAACACTTCTGACATCTTGCAAGCTTAACAAGACTCTCTTCTTTTGACCCAGCAAATCCTCTGGGATCCCAGTGCATGTGGAAGGGAACGGGTAAATGCAGTTTCTATGGCCTTCAGCTGTCCCTTAAAAACAGCTGGAAACGAGATGTCTCTATCTGCCCACCCTTCCCAATCCTAAAAACCAGTCATTTTTACAGCTCTAAGAAAATGTTCTCCATTCTGCTGTCTGTGGCAAATTAGGCACTGGAACAGAAGGGGGTTGTGGAAGCTCCATCCCTGGAGGTGTTCAAGGTCAGGCTGGACGGGCTTTGAGCAACCTGGTCTAGTGGGAGGTGTCCCTGCCATGGCAGGGGGTTGGAACTAGACCATCTTTGATATTCCCTCCAACCCAAGCCATTCTATGATTCTGTGAAATTCTACAATCATCAGAGCAGAGGGGCATGACTGGCCTTACCCTCTAATCCCAAGGAAAGACCCAACATACAGGGCTTTACCCACCACTTTTGTCCATAGTTCAGAGGGTTTAGCCTGATCATCATCAGCTGAATCAGTATGAGCTGGCTGCTCAGGGGTATCATCCAGCTACCTTTGCCTCTCTCCAGTACCAACCAATGATGTGCTTGCTGTCTTCTGTCCAACCTAAAGATGCTGCAAGTCTCAGTACCAACATGTGTGTGACAGCCTACAGTGAGCGCTTCCAGTGCAGCAGACTCCTGCTTTTGGAAGTTGCCCATGTGGATCACATGCTGCTAACAAGAGAGGACAAGCCCAAGTGTTTTGCTTCTTTTCCACATCAAACACTGAGTCTAGAAAATTTGATAGATTTCTGTGCATGAGAGACTGACTAAGTGAGCAGAAAAACAAGTGAGAGACCACATGCAACCCAAATACAGAGGGTACATTCAGGTCACTGAGAAGTTTCTATCATTCCCACGTTGTCATCCCAGACTCGGGCTAGAACACTGCTCCTGCTAGTAAATATTTATGCCTTCAGTCTTTTTGCCCTGGGAACAGGAAATCCTATGCCATTTGCAGATTCATTCTGCCTCAGGCTGCACCACACCAGGTTATCCTGAGAAATGCAGCTGTAGGCAGTAGGCTTCTGGGGAGAGGACTCTGGTGTGCACAGGTGGATATGTAAAGCATGATCTCTCCTCCACATAGAATCATAGAATCATTTAGGTTGGAAAAGACCTCTAGAATCACCTAGTCCAACCTTCATCCAACATCTCCCTAACCCCTAGAGCATGTCCCAAAGTGCCACATGTACCCCTTTTTTGAATACCTCCAGGGATGGTGACTCCACCACCTCCCTGGGCAGCCTGTTCCAATGGCTAACCACTCTTTCAGTGAAGAACTTCTTCCTGATATCCAATCTAAACATCCCCTGGCACAACTTGAGGCCATTACCTCTTGTCCTGTCATTAGTTACTTGGGAGAAGAGACCAGCACCAGCCTCACTAACCTCCTTTTAGGTAGTTGCAGAGAGCACNCCGAGTACAAGGGCACAATCACCTCCCTACTCCTGCTAGACGCACCATTTCTGATACAGGCCAGGATGCCATTGGCCTTCTTGGCCACCTGGGCACACTGCTGGCTCATGTTCAGCCGGCTGTCCACCAGCACCCCCAGGTCCTTTTCCACCAGGCAGCTTTCCAGCCACACTTCCTCCAGCTGGTGGTGTTGCACAGGGTTGTTGTGACCGAAGTGCAGGACCTGGCACTTGGCTTCGTTAAACTTCATCCAGTTGGCCTCAGCCCATCGCTCCAGCCTGTCCAGATCCCTCTGCAGAGCCTTCCTACCCTCAAGCAGATCGACACTCCCACTTAATTTTGTGTCATCTGCAAATTTACTGAGCTTCACACATCCTTCAGTCTTCAGCTTAAACATACAGTTTTGGAGCCCATTATTTGAAGGAAGATGTAATCCCCTCAGCAGTCCTATAGATAAAAGCTAGAAGCTACAACCATTCAGGAACACCGGAAGAATGGTGGTGTTCAGAGAAGAAAGGGGAAGACTAAGAAGGGATACAATAGCTGTTTTCAGATACAGAAAGTCTGCCACAGAGAAAAAGGGAATAATTTTCTTTTAATTGCAGTTGGGTTGCAAGGAAATAACAGAGATAACTGTAGAGGTAAGGCTGAGGAGCTATACATTTGCCTGATGAAGTTGTGGAATTGCTGTTGCTGGAGGGTATTAAGCCTGGGTTAGAAACTGATTTGTCACCAAATGAAACAGAGCTGATCCGGTTCTGGGGCAGCCTTATCTGGATTTGATGCAAACTGATAAAATCTCTGATCTTCTTAGGTTCCTTTCCCCATCTCTCTTAAGAGAAGAGGAGCCTGCTTCTAAGCCAGACTTACTTAGGCAGAACACGAGTTTATCTGGGGAATGAGAGGTTCTCCAAACTCCCCTACCCATAGCCAAGGGCTATGACTGGCCTTCACCTTCTTTCTGGGTGAGCTGAAGAGAACTGTCATTTTTCTAAGTCTCACATGTTGAAGGAACTCCATAAACACAGGCTGATCAGAGCAGAAGAAGGAAGACACGGCTGTCACTTTCTGTTAGTACGCTGCTGGAACAAGAACACCAACCACTCATCTCAGCATCACCATCCCACACCGAAGTGAAAATAAATGGCATTTTGGTGACACAGCGGCTGATGCACTGAAATACATTTTGATAGGTACTGACTCAGTTTCAACAATGCAATAAACAACAACTGTTTATTGACTTTCCACTAGCTCTGCCAATGCACCAGTTACAACATTGCTGTTTTCTTCTCTGAGCAACTGTTGAACAGATCTTATTTAACAGTAACAAATTAGGCCTGTGATATCCACTACAAGATCCAGATTTTGAACCTGATTTATTTATAATTTTAAGACAAAGCGGTATTTGAAGCCATTTTTTCACTAATTGAAAAGCCAGCAGTGTTAATATTGCTTCATGACTAAAACCTTAAGTCATACACATTTAATTGAACCAGAACATCACTGAAATGACTTTTTACTGTGTACACCGGGTAGCTCAACTCCCTGGCAGGTAACAAGGAGTTCAAATCTTTGCTTTGCTTCAAATGGGGGCAGAAAAGAAGCGCCAGTATGCCTGTGTGCACTGCTGTGCTTGTGCTGAAGTGCTCCCTCAGAGCCCTGGCTGCAAAAGGTCTGCCTGGCTGCTACATTCAAGTTGAAAAAATGCAGCACGCAGAAAGGTGTGGAAAGGGAACAAGACATTTCAGAGGCCTGTTTTCCTAATCTAAAATGACATTTGCAGCAAAGGGAAGAAAGTCTCTTTTTTAAGATGATGATGTGTGACTAATTCAGGGAGTCTACAGTAACAGAGGAGAGTCTACAGTAACAGAGGAAGCACCACTTCAGTGAGTAGACTAAATACTTTGGGAAAGCAACTGAAGGACAAGGAATAAAAATGGGAGTAATTACATGATTTCTGTTAGATTTCCCTCCAAGAAGCCAGCAGCACAAGCAGCCCCCAGTCCTTCCCTTTCAATCACGATAGAGCATATTTAACACTGTATTTCCCTCCAGGCTCTTCTCACACACACAAGCCATCACTATTATCACATGCATTTATAGGTTTGGTATCTTGTGCTAACTTTACATGACTTAAATTGGATCATTAACATTGCAAATTAGAGAAACGCTACACTGCCTGAAGCACTTGCCAAGTGGCTGGCGTGCAATAACTATTTAAAACCAGCTATTAAATGAGGTATGTTTTCAGGATGCTTCAACACCAAAATGTTTTCTTCCTTGTAAAGGATATGTACATGAGGACATTACACCTCTCCTTTTGTAGCTCTGATTACACAGCCACAACTCTGAGATGCAAAATGAGACATAGGAGTATTTAAGGCAATAAAGCATCACCAATTCTATTGCAAGAGTCAGTTTAGCAACCGGCATCCAGCCAAGCAAGGATCTCAAAAACCTACAAACAACTTTACAACTGCTCTTTAAACCTCAACTCATGAGGAAGGATACCTTCAAAATGATTAAAAACTGAGAAATGTGTCAGAACCAAGGTCACAGTGTGTTTGGAGGACAGAGGCAGGAACAGGAGCCCAGGCTTTTGGCTATATGCTGTAGCCAAATTCTATAGAAAATTGCAGTGCTCTGCACAGCCCTGTGCTGCCCATTAGGGACCACAGCGGGATCTCGTAGTGACTGAATTAATTCTTGTTGGTTAGTGTTTAGAGCTTCTTTCAAAGGTGTGTCACATCTTTACTCATCCAGGGCTTTAAAGGAGCCCCACCAAGAGGAAAAGTCTATTTGCAAAGAGAGCGTTGAGTTTTGCACCTAAAATAAAGACAAACAGAGACTCTCCCACATGGTGGAGAGGAACTATGCTTCTTTTAATGGACAACCTCAACACCTAGAGAAGCCAGCTGAGAAAGTGCAAGACACGTGGTGCAATCATTGCTGAAAAGCAGTGGTCATGGGCACATACAGTATGGTTTACAGACCCTCTCCACACGCAGCTAGGCTGTTCCAGATGTACGTTGGAGATCAAAGTTTGCCTGAAGAAAACTAAAACTATTGGTTAGTTCTGGCAGAGACTGCAGAAATGATATATTCCGACAAAAGTGTCCTAGCACAATACAAATAACAGTAGAAGAGTCCTGTTCCAGTGATGTAAGTTCCCTCCAATGTCCTGGAGATCAGACAATTGCTTTCATAGGCCATGGACTGGATCCAGCATGGCAAATATGATGTTATTAAGCTTTCAGAGCCTCTGGCTGTAAGAACAATAGCAGGAAAAGCTGGGATGGCTCCACATCCACACCTTTCAACAGACCCAGGCCTCCAATCAGTGGTTCAATGTTACAGCTATTACTAGCACATTTCTGGGGCCACTCTTTTTTTCCCAGTTAGCAGTTAGGACCCTTCTAAGAAAGGCAGCTGATTTTCATATGTTCAATTCCTGTACATGTAGGATGAACGAGGTCTTGCTTTTTGCTCCTAGAATACCCCTGGCACCTTTAATCCAATCCCTCTGATCCTTTTCTGAGCTGTTTGATTGCTTCTCCTGTTCACTCCTCCAACAACTGCTTTTCATCCTGCCTTTCTACTGCACTTAGAAAATCTCCCTTCTCTCAGAGAGCAGGGTTTTAGGGCTCTGACTGAGATCTCAAGTGAATGATGAGACCTGCACAATGGACAATGCCACTTGCCAAGAGTCAGCTTAATTCATTTCTGGAATAAAAATGAAATGAGTGCAGACTGCAGAACTTTTTATCAGCCTCTGGATTAATGCAGAAACCACAGGATACCCTCTTCATTGCACAACTACTTCCCATTTGCCTGGTCTATTGCCTTCAACCCAAGGCACCCTGGGCAGGGTGTTTGCTGTCTACACAAGCTGAGTTTGTACACCTGCATGTTACTCAGCCTGCACTCACAACCAAGGGTATGGATGGATCTTGTAAGTGCTTTCAAGAGGGAATCTCTACATCTTCCTCCAGGTACTCAGCCAAAACTGGCTCAGGGAAGAGTTAGTCACCAGCATGGAAATCTTGAGGACTGAGCACCCTGCTTTCCAGGGAAGCTGAAAATCTGGGAATGCTGCATAGCAAATGCAGTAGGGGGTTGAGGGAAGAGTAAATAGCTGTTCATTTGTATAAGATCAAAGCCTCCTCTGGCCCTGTGAAGAAAACCAAGGAAAGGAGACAGGCTGTAAGCAGGATCCAAAGCCCTGAAGAAGCACTGTGCGGGCTTACCACCCTGGGATGGAATTTTCAAGAGATTTCTCAGGAATAATAATGGATGCCCAGTGGCATCCGAAGCTCTTCCAACACACTCCAAAAGATGAGCAGCAGCCCAAGGACCACACACCATGCATTTCTATCACACTGCAGAGAGGTGGGGATCTCAGCGGTGGACATCAGCTTAGCCTGGACAGAGCAGGGGACTCTGCCACAGCCCAGGCTGATGGGTTCAGCCAGAATTTTGGTGGACTACATTAACAACTTTGAGAATGCAGCACTGGGCAGGCAGAACTGCTTGTCTTCACCTAGCTATGCTCAGTGTGGGCACCAGTTAGAAGTCTTCCGCACCCTGTCATGAGGACAGCCTGAGAGGTCACTTTGTCACTTGCCCATCCTGCAAAGGTGGATCCCAGCATTGAAACCTTACCCATTTCTCTCCACTAGTAGAGAAAACAAAGCTACCAAGCTGAGTGCTCAGCAGCCCTTTTCTCTTCAGTGCTTTCAACTTGTCCCAAGAGATGGAGAGCTCAATCATCAGATTTCCATATTTATAAGGAGAGAATTTCTGTTTAGCCATGCTTGTGACAGAAATAACCCCACTAACAGCAGCAGGAGCAGCAGCACGGCACACATGTCTGAGAGGCAGGATCTGAAAGCCAAGGAAGATCTCAGGTCGCTCTCTACCTTGGCATGGCTTTCTAGCCTTGCTTGAGAAATTGTGAGGGCACAAAGAATTTTGGCTTCTGAAATAAGAGCTTACCTCGCCTCCACCCCCCACACCTGCATCTCTGTGACTAATTGGTATCTGGGGGGATACAGATTCTTCTCTGATAAAGAGCTGTTTGGCTCCCTTCTCCCCTGACACATTTGTATTAGAAATATCCTCATTATGTGACTAATCAGGGAAGCCAAGACAAAGGCACAGGGACCGACTTAAAGGGAAATCACTGATTTTTATAAATATGGCTTGTAAATTATTCTGTCTCTAAAGGGCAGGGATGCTTCTTCCCCTCCCGATTCTGAAAAGAATGTGCAAAACTGAGGTCCCTGAAGAAAATCCTATTTTTATTCCCAAAAGTTGTGTCTTTTATCATCTCCCCTAAGCGCTAAGCTTGCTCCCAGTTCCCTCAGTTATTGCAGGGGTGCAGTTTATGCACTGCAAAGGTCCTAGAGAGCCTGCCAGCCCCAAACTGCCTACTGGAGCTGAGGTCAACAAGGTGCCTGATAGCCCCAGTGCTGCTGGGCACTGTGGATGGGAAGTGACAAGCTCCATCAGTATTTTACCACATTGAGTTTAAAAGTCAATGGCACACAAAATGCCAGCCACATTCCTGGCTGTCCCTGGAGAACATCTGAGGACATTTAGCACTGTTACTTTCCACGTAGCACAGCAGGCTGAGCAAAGACCAGAGCATACCTTTAAATACTGAGGTAAACTGGGCTCGGCAGGAGCTGCCTGAAATAAAGGCAAGCAGGCACCATTTAGTGGCACAAGGTGAGCATTTTTAACTGAGAATCTGCTTCCCCTCCATGCTCCCTGCAATAGAGCTGGTCTCTATCTGGCTCCAGCTTGCCTCCTCAGCCTCCTGTTGACAGCACCAGAAAGAGATATCAGGCCAGACAGCTTCTGCCTTGCTTCTCCTTTGAAGACAGTCCCTTTATCAGTCAAAATCAAGCCATCTGTCCCTGGCCCCTTTCGAGGAGCCACAGCAGATTGCTGAGCATGTGAGGAAGCACCGCAAGGGATGGAAACAGGAGGTCGAGGGAGCTCACTGCACACGCAAAAAGCTGAACTAGGTCCCTGGTTGAGCTAGGAAGGCAGGTGAAAGGCTGACTGCAGCATCAGTGCTCCCTGGGACAGGCTCAGGCATATGCACGCCAGCTCTCACTCTTTATTCAGCTCCTTCTGCTGCAGAGATGGACCAGCCCCAAAGCCCTGCGCCCCTGGGGACTCCCCAAGGCCCTTCTGGAAGGCAGACTGCTGTGAGCCATGGAGGGTTTTGCCTGCTTTGCTCACTGAGTGTGACTTCCCAAATCTTCACATTTTCACAGGTTTTTTCATGTGTCAAATGTCCACTTTTGGGGGTGAAATTTTGCACTCTGGACATTTCTCTCAGCTTGATCTGAAATAAATATATTATCTTTCTCTCACAAAACCTAATTTTTTTCTTTTGTTGTGGAGGAGTGCTGTGGACACATTTTGTTCTTCTGAGACCTCTCAGCAACTGCAGGCTGAGGTGATGAGGGCAGGGGACTGGCAGGGGATAAGCAGGGGGGGAAGGCAGGGTCTGCCAGGAGCACTAGAGGTGAATGGAGAAAGGGATGGGCAAACCAGACTTGGTGGTACCCAGAAAGAGAAATAGGAATGGCTGAATGATGTTTCTAGAAGGACAGGTCCAAGAAGACAAGGAAGAGACAGAACAAGGGCATTGAAAGGCAATCAGGGTTAAAAGCACTAGAGGATGTAGCTGTCAGGCATCTGCGATACAATGCACCTCCATGCCCTGCCAGGGCTTGCACACATGAAGGACAACAACCGACCTAGCTGCTCCCAGGCTACCTTTAAGTGAAGCTCCAGAAGCCTTCTTGCTATGAAGGGATTTAGGAACCTAACTAGCTCTGTGGCCTAAGCTCAGCTAAGGCTGGTGGCACAGAGCAATGTGCTCAGACAGCCCAGAACCATGCTGATGCTGCTCCAGCAGGCCACACTGGGGTTTCCTTATGGCTTGTTTTCCTCTGTTAAAACTGCAGGGAACTGACACTAGAAAAAAAAACCAAAACAGCAGGGCTAGTTTGCCAAGCTCTCAAATATAGCTTGCTTCTACAGCCTAATTTGTGCCCTTGCAACCCATGTGCTACAAAACAATGATACTCATGTAAACCCTTTCCTTTGGTAATTCAGGAGCCAGCACGGACCTAGGCTGGAGATGAATCAGTGTTACACAAGGAAGGAATGAACAGAACCCTAAGTACGTGATTTCTTGCAGAAATTGCAAGTCACTTAGGGAATGGGGAAACAGAGCGCACAGGAGGAAAAATGATCTTGTGGTTATACAACATGGAGCTGTCCTAGAGAACTGGGGCCTTTATGCTCTTACATGAAATGTGCCAAGTCTCTAAAACCAGATTTCCCACAAGGGATCACAAGAAAGGTCTCCCTCCTCTGCTGGGCTCCTAGACCACAGCCCTGCAGTGTGATATGCTGAGGGCTTACCAAAGTGAGCAGGAGCTGCACTTTCAGCTTGTAAAAGATACAAATCAGGAAAAATCATCAGGCAATAGGTTTGTTGCTCTTCAAACCCCAAATGATCTTCTGGCCTTAATCAGTCTTTGTCTCAAGCTCTTATCCATCCAGCCACAAGATTATGAGAGAGGGGGAATAGATTGTGAAAAGACTAGGAGGATCTGCTAAGGCTTTCCAAACCATCCCTCAACTAGCAGTAGGGTTACAGAGATGAAGAAGGACTTTGTGAAGTGCTCAGACACTATCTGTCATGCCAAACACCACGGAACAGCCCACAAAATGACTGACTTGGCTGCCAGGGGAATTTTGGTTTTATGCCTTTCTTCATTTTCTGTGTTCACGGCTCTGCCGTGTCTTTCTGTACCTGGTAGATCTACCCTTCGCCCTGACGCACTGGTACATCTTGCAACCCTATTTGAGGCACCCCTAACAGCTTCCTTGGCACCATCACGCCTGTACAGCTGTTCTCCACCGAGAGCTGGGAGAGTCGGAGCTATCAGTGAAGTGAGAGCATGGGAACTGTTTTAACAGATCAGAGCAGCAGCCCCGATCTTTACCTCAATCTTACCAAAGGCCTCTGCTCATTCACCCCAAATGAGGTAAGAAAACTCTTTTGGGAGGACCTGGAACTTGGGAAAGTTCCGTTGCATGCCTCAGTAATCAGAGGGCTGCCAGAGGTGCTGAAAAAAGAATGTCTATTCCTTCTCATACTGTTTATTTGTACTTTGGTGTAGATCCCTGCATCCTCCCTGACCATTTACTAGTATCTTGCGCAGCAGGTCCACAAGGCGTAGGAATGGATTCACAGCCCAGCCTCTCCCCCTCACCCTGCTGACTCACCTTTGGGTCTTTCACTAACTTCTTAGTATTTTGTGTTCTGGAGTAGGACTTCAGGTATCTACTAAACCCTTACCTCTTTTTTTCTGCCTCCTTAATTATTTTCCTAGCATACTATTATTTGCTTCTTCAAGAAGAAACAGTCTCAGTATTCTCCCTGTTTGTTTCTTTCACGTTACAGACCTCCAAACTCTCTCCGATTGCACAATATCCTTTTCAGAATGGGTGATCAGAAACACACCCTGTCTTAGGCAATGTACTACTGATCTAGAGCAGCTTCACAGTTTTTTGCCTGCATTTTAATCTCACTGAACTTTCATTTGTCTTTTTGTTTCTGCCACCACATTGCAAAGATGCAATGATCAGGGAACACAGATCATTCGTGTTCCCTGCAGCCAAGTTAAGTCCTTTTCCCTGTGTCCTAGGTTTTCTACCCTCTTCTTAATCTTTCAAAGTGTTTTTTGGAAGCAGAGGTCTGAATCATTATCCTCTATTTTATATTTGAGAAAACTGAGATCCTGAGAAGTGAAGCTGCTCAACACAAGAGCAGAAGAGCTAGGTCCTCCTCCAGAGTTCTGTTCCCTGCAACAAGACCATCTTCATAAATGCATTTCTACTGAATATATTTGGTAGCATGCATCAGAAAGCAGTAAGTACCAATATTACACTTCAAACTACACTGCAGGGCAAAAAAAGTGGTCATGAGCTGCAGTTCCAGGACTGTATTACAGTCCTGAAAATTGGTCCCTTCTGGCAAGCATTTGATATTAAGCAGAAAATTACATAAACAAATCACAAGTCTCACAGGCCAGACTGTTCCCCAGACATTTTAAGGGTTGGTCTCAGTGTACAGGCTTGTTTCTTCATCCTATCATCTTCCTTTTCCAGCAAAATGTTTTTCTGGAATTGCTTTCAGAATGGCTTTGTGCTCTTTGCTCAGTTAATTTTCTCAGGAACATACTCCTTTCCCATTATCATCCAAACTACTGTAATTCAGACAGAGTTCCCTAGTGTTTCAATTATGTCACACGTCCCTGATCAATGTGAAGAGTTGCCTCTCTACCAACCTGTCACATCAGACAATTTCTTCTCCCTGCATCATTTATATAAGGATCTTGCAATTAAAAGGGGAAGAACAATACATGATCTTAAAAAGCAAATTAAAAGTGCACAACTTTCCTCCTAAGGTATCTTCTCAGTTATTATTTTGGAGGCTAAGTCCATGTTTGTTTCTGTCTCTTCTGCTGTTCACAGTGTGTACAGAAAAGCTGGGACTTGAGAAGAGTCAACAAAATATAAAACCAGGATCTTCTGTAAGGGTTTCAATTTGGCTTTTAAGATGCTTATAGAATTAACACAAGGGGAAGCACTAAGAAGACTTCTCCTTACCACTGAAGCCTTTTAGCTTAATGAGGATGGCTTAGACAATACATTCAGATACTGCATAAATGGTTCACAAAGTTTCTGTAAGAAAGGTCCCTTGAGCCTGGTTCTACCTCTTTGTCTTCACAGCTTTCAATTAACACTGTGGGTGGGCACAGAAACACTATCAGCTCATTATTCTTTTTTCAAACACTGGTAGACATAAGATATTTAGCTGGAACAGCTCTTCGTAGACCTTTTAAATTCCATTATCATTAAGAAGACAGGCACGGGAAAGAGATACTGTTTTCCTTACCTATTAGTTCCATCTTTTGCAGGGTAGAGGCAGCTTGTGCATTAATTTAAGGTCTGCAACATCTGTGCTGCTGGAAAAAGCTATCTGAAATGTAAATCTTCAGAGCAATGATAGATTGAAGCTGAACTCAGGCACTTGACTTATGGAGGCACAAATCAGGAACATTACTGGCTCAAATATCCAGAAGCCTCCCAATGAAATAAAAAATGGTAAATAAATTGAAGCCTCTCTGGGTGATCATTCTCATTATCTGGCTGTACAAGATAACAGGAGAATCACTGAAGAAAGCTTATCATTAGCTGTTAATTGAAGGCACTTTCTGAAAGTGCTGCTTAAACCTTGAAAGATTGACTGTCTTCCAACTGCTACCTAATGTGTATGTTAGAGCTGTATTAAAGCAGCCTCATCAGGTCCCTGCCCCCAGCTCCACAGCTCAGACAGAGCTTCTGATGCTTTAGATTAAATTCACATTTTAAAAAGCTCATCTACATATAGCCTAACCCCTGGGCATATCGTCAGCATACTTTACTGCACACAGATCTATCTAGGCTAATGCTCATGTTGTACAAACACAAGATACCTAAGTGCGTTCTAATGACCTTTAAAGGAGGCAGCAGAGTCCCAGCCCATTATGATGTATAATCACACACTGTACCAACGACACAAATCATAGTGATTAGCCTGTAAGCTAAGTGCAGGTATCTCAGGACATGATTTTAGGTTCTCTTGCTCTTTATTGAGCTTTCACATATCGTATGCTGCTCCTGCCATCGTCCTCTCCTGATTCCCACACCTTTTATTTTCACCCACTAGCAGGAGCCCATTAGTCTGGAAGAGGGTCTCCTGTCGAGCTAATAATTCCTAGGTGAGATATCACACTTCCTATGAAATAGCCAGCCTCTATCCTACCTGTAACCTGTGCTCTACCCTGACAAAACTTGGAGGCTTTCCATTTACTTCCAGCTGGTTACATTTCCATTTAAACTCTTCTCGGTCTCTGTAACTGTTGAAGTAAAAATCCATCTTGTACTCACTTTACCTCCAAAGCAATATTTTCCATCTAAGCTACAGGGCCATCTATCATATCTGGAAATCGGGTATCATCACAAGAGCTTGTGTAAAGTGCTTGCAGAACCATAGCTTTTAAATGAGGGCTGTGATTCGGGGTCATCCCGAAACAGCACACAGGGGTGGCCTAAGCCCAACAGAACAGGGTCAGAGAAACAGAAATAGATAGGGTCGCAGCCAGAGAACACCCAAAACAACTCAAGAGGGCCATCTATGCCAAAGAGATCAACAATTTGATTGTAATCTGTGTTTCATCCAGTTCGCACTGCCAGTTAGTATGAACATTATATGCAAAGAATTACATTAAGACCGAGTTATGTTTAATCACAGGATAGCTGGGGTACATCAGCTCTGCTTTTTGTGCTTCCACTTCTGCAGTATTTGCAACTATCTGAAGCAAAGCAATAGTCAACACTGAGTATACACCTGTGCTTACACAGGGAAATGGCATTCCCTTGAATTCCCCACCTCAGTCATTTCAGAGTTATCAAGAAGCTGTGAACTATTTCCTGTTTGCAGGAGAGCTCACAGAATTTAACACAGCAAAATTAAATTATTCTGCTGTTACACTATGTCAAATCCCTACAGAAATGCTTTAAGAAGAAATATATATCAAACTGCACAAACTGTACTGTTTGGGGTCATTTACTCTGACTGCTCCAAGGGCTATTCAGATGTAACTACTCCCCAAGCTATAATGGAGCGGAGTCCAGAGAATATGTGACTGCTTTTGAAGTTTCCCGAACCATCTCTATGTCTGAACTCCAGTTTGAGCTGCTAGTTCTCAGGTCCATCTTTTATATCAAGCAAATTACAGAGGTAGCTGCTTCCTGCCATCATGCCCATGATAATCCCGAGGTGCTGACAGTGACCCATGCACAAAGAGACATGTTGCATCTTAATTATACAGGAGCCATGCCAAACACATTTTCATTTACAATCACGCCCAGCACTTTGAACTGACACTCCTGCTCACTGTGCATAAACCTTTCAGTAATTGTTCTATATTTCCATCACACCGGTGGGTATTCAATTTTATTAACATGCCACATTTTAAATCCAGAAATGAAAAGTACACCAAGTAGAATAGAAGCTAGTATTGCAGTTCATACAGAGCCAAGACATATCTCACGAAAGTGTGGTGATGTGCAGAACACAGGTGCTGAAGTTGCATTCCCCTTCCACTGGAGTTTAACTCCTCACTGTCTCTACTCTCTGCCACATCCAGCAAGAGCCATACGATGTGGTTTCTGCTGAAGAACATCATATCCCAAAGGCCTCCAGAAATAGCTCAGGTCTTGTACCATCAATACAGTTTATAGGAGGTAATGATCACAGTGAAGGTGTTTTCTTACGGGAGAAGAATCCAGCCCATTAACAGCCAGCAAATAAGGTTTCTTACAGAGACCCCGCAAAGAGAACCTCTGGCTCCTTCTGCCAGCATGACTCCTTGAGACTTCTACCTGCAGCTGGCTGATAAAAAAAAAAAGAGTTTGGAAAATCACTTTCTGGTCACACCCCCACAGAGAGCATGAACTAATAGAGGCAGGTGAACACAAAACAGTCAATGATAATGACATGAATCAATACCTCAGCTATTCAGATGAACCTCTTAATACAAACACAACACATTCCCCTCCAACTGCAATCAACTGCCAGGCCAACAAGTCATTCACCCACAAATTGTGACATCTGCTTGCAGTATGCTTTTGTATTTCTTCCACCAGTTACCACATCACAGTTCAGCTGGCAGCTGGGCTGGCATGCTGCTTTTTCCTTGAAAGATGGGGGATATGGCTCTTCTGGCAGCATATCTGATTGTCTCCTCAAAGGTGTGGTGGTCACCAGCCCAGAGAGCCTCACCAGCTACTGCAGTCCCTAGAGGGGCAGAGTGAGGTTGGGATCACACAAGTCCTTGCACACTCATGCAGTGCTTACTGCTGAAGACACTACCACATCAACTGTCCCTCAAAGGCAGGATCCAGCTCCGTGAAGGCACTGCAGCTGGGCTATGCTGATCCATGGACTCTACTGGCACAGCAAAGGAAGGGTGCTGGTGCATCATATTTCATATTAAAGATGACCGTCATAAAAGCACCACAGGTGAAGAAAACAGGCTCCAAGCATGAACCGCCTACATCTGTTTAAGTCTGTGAGGTAAGTGTCCACATGTCTCTGCAATGTGAAGACTCATCCCTGCTTCCCAAAACAGAAGAATAAATGTTACCTGAGGAAGCCTGGTATTTTATATGCAAACTATTACATGGCCCAAATATCTTCTCTTCTTTTTACCAAACTTTCCTCAGCTGAGGCAATGGAGAGAAGAACATTTCGAGGTCTAAAACAAGTGTCTTTGACATAACTGCACTCAGTACCTCCCCCTTGTAAAAACAATTCCACCTGGAGGAACTTTACATTTCCATTCCAATCTTCCCAGCTGAACATACGGGACCAGCACTGAACTTTAAGAAAAACAGCTGATATTTTTGTTTCCTTGTTTTAAGAGAAAAAATTTAAAAGGGGAGGGGGGCAAGACTTCAATGCAGAATTATTGGAGCGACACCATACTCACGTTGCAATGAAAACAGAAAAGTCTTACTTGAGCCCTGTCAGGATATCAGGATTTAAGAACAACGAACAAGCCACACCAGGATGGAAGAGGCTGCTTTAATCCCAGCCAGTGTAAGAACCATCTGTTAAGAGATTCACTTACACTGTTGGAGTAACAATTCCACAGCTGTTCTCCATGAATTAAAAAGAAAGTACAAATCTGAAAGAATCTTGTGTGTTTCAGAAGATGGTGAAACTTTCTTTCTTTTTGCTGCATTTGAAAAAAAACCTGAGGGAGATGCCACCAGCAAACTCCTCTTCTTTCTCTGGAGTAAACAGGAAAGCACTTTAATCCAAAACACACCAGTGGTATTCTACATGTTATAACCCAAGGAATTTCATTTAACACATATTATACACTGTAACAGATCATTTGAGAACTGTACTAAGGTACTGAACCCTGTCTGCTAAGTATACCTTCCAAACAAACTAGACAAATTCACAACTGAAGATCTTGAATATTATTATTACCTGCAAATAGAGGTAGTAGTAAGCAAAACAAGGCATAAGGATCTACAATCTCTTCCTTAGTAAAAGAACTGCTTATCTAGAGCTCTTCTTTTTAGTTGAGTGAAAGCTCCTCTTCTGTTTCTGTTTATTTTAATGACTAGGGCAAGCCTCATCCAAACTGGCACCTGTTCAAATCCTGTTGGAGGACAAGATGTCAGTTTTGACATTCTGTGCCCAAGCTAACTCAAGTAATTACTGAAGACCCTACTCAAACCATTTCTGATGGCATCTGAAATGTCCTTGGCTCCCAGTGCAGTGAGCAGATGAAGAAGAGTCTGTATTCAGACTGGTGGCTCCAGATGTCAATCTCAGCCAGTGTGATGATTCTTTTCAGGAGCCAGGATGTAACAGCTTTAGACAGTGAATATTCTGCATTCTTCACTGCTCTCTTGAACCTAGATGCACGTGGTCCCAATCCCTACCCACTCCTCTGTAGTTTTATCTTATTTGTTCCAGTGCCAGCTGTGACATTGATGCTCTCATTTCTCCATGAACACTGTGAAGAACCAGTGACAGCTGAAGGTGTGCACCACAGCCTTCAGTTACTTAAGTCAGCAAAGCATTTCCATAAAGCAGTAAACCTGGACCATCAGGATGCAGCTCTACATAAAGGAAGGGATTAAATTCAAAGCACAACTGTGGAACACTCAAGCTCTAAATTACAATTACTATTATTCTTCCCTATACAGAAATCTACATATATATTTTTTTTTAATCCTGCAGGTACCAAAGTCATGACTGAAATTAATTAAATGTAGCCCTTTCAGGAATGTTGCCTAATAGATCCTGGTAAGGAAAAGATAAGTTACCTTCCTTTTAAACCAGGCTAATGTGGAAAAGACTAGGAATGTCTTTTCATGGACATGAAAAGACTAGAAATGTCAATAAATTTGCTTTTTTAAGATTTAAATTTTATTTTTTTAAAAAACTAAACTGTTCTGCTTTTAAGAGACTGTCCTCTCAACTTTATGGACTCATAGAACATTACTGGATGTGCAGGCTGTGCAGCATCATAAACTGTAAAGATCTGGGCTACTGCTCCAGGCTAATAGTGTAATTTTCCACTGGATGGTTTTCATTTACAATTCACCTATTGTATATGGAAGTCTAATTGTAGCCAAGAACATTTTTGAGTTGCTTAAGGTATAATAAAGAACCAAATAGTTTAGAAAGGCAGCTTTAACTTTATAATTAGAAACATTTGCTACTTCAAGTGGCTTCTTCCTACCATGTTTATAAGTTCCCTATTATACTCTTCAGTGTGTTGTAAAAATAAATTATGACAAGCCACACGGTGATTCATAGATACAATGAAAAACAAGAAAGAGATAAACTATGCAAGAGGAGTCTGGATAAACCTGAGACAGCAGAGAATTTGGATGTTTATAACTGAAGTGTTTTCCTGTAGGAGTGAAGATAGACAAGGAGCGTCTGCGTTTGTTTCCCAGGAAGCCCATTAAACACAAGGTGACCATGGAAATCAGTCCCCATTCCCCAGCATGTGAGATGTGAATAGGTTTACCAGTAGATTTCAGAGGCACATGCAAATGCTCTGCATTGGTAGCTGCCATCGCAGTGGTTATGGGCAGCTACTACCCACTGGAACAGCTGGACATGCTCCTCCAACCACTCCATGGCCCCAGTTAACACTACCACTCCTGACCCTTCAGGACTGCTGGCAGCAGCCCAGCCTCTCCT
Source organism: Eurystomus gularis (assembly GCA_013400335.1). Lineage (NCBI taxonomy): Eukaryota > Metazoa > Chordata > Aves > Coraciiformes > Coraciidae > Eurystomus > Eurystomus gularis. Next base: position 47,941 of record VZZY01015755.1, read on the forward strand.
AGGAAGAGTGACTGACAGCAGCCTGCTGCGCTGGGGGCAAGGCAGGGCACTCTGAAGAGCCATGCAGTTCCTCCAAGTCAAACATTAACATGTGAGAACAGTTCTATTGCTAGTAAGGAACAGCAAGTTCACCATCCTGGGGGACAGCCAACACTACTTTGCAGCTAGTCTGGTGAGATCAAGAACAAGATTAGTCTAAGGTGTGTTTAATAATTTTTTTACATAGGCTCTGGTATAGCAGAATTTGGTCTCCATGAAAATACATGGGTTTCTGTCCAACTAGCTTTGTAAAGACTCTTAGTTATTGTCTTTGCTAGACCGGAGCTTGTAGCTCAACTATGGAAGGTTTTCTACTATTTCATCAGTTGTCTGACTCTATGTAATTTGTCTCCTTGAGGAGGACTATGAAAACCATGGTAGGGAAGACACAGAAATCGGAAGCTTGAATTTAAAAGGCCCAGAGTTAGTTGTGTTAAGATTAGTGGAAGGGCGAAAAATAGGCAGCTGAATGAAAAGGTAAGTTTTCTTTAACTTTACGGAATGTAAGACTTAAGCCTTTTCTGCTGCTGCCCCTAAACTGGATGTAAAGAAGCAGTGCTGAGCAGCAAGCATTTCTGATCGCTCTATTTTCTGCCATGTATCAATGCAAGTTATTTTTTTCTTTCAAATCATAGAATGGTTCGTTCGGGTTGGAAGTGACCATTAAAGGTCATCTAATCGAACCCCCCAGCAGCAAGCAGGGACATCTTCAACTCCAGCAGGTTGCTTGGAGCCCCATCCAACCTGACCTTGTAAAAGGCTACGACTGCCATTCCAGAATACTCAAGGAAGCACCACACGTCAACTCCTCTGAAGACTCTCTCTCCCTCTTCCCCTGCTAGCATGGTTCAGATGTTGCTACAAGCATCCTGAATTACATGGTTGATACAGAAAAATCCTCCTTCAGGCCCTGTGTGACAAATATCCTGTGAACAGTCATAAAAAAGAGGCCAGGAACCTACTAAAAAATAAAAAGGAAAGAAGAGTTGGACAGAAATACAAGATCAGACACCACCTCTTCTAAAAAGTTCTGCATGGCTGCTGAATCCTCCTGCTACATCACTACAAGTCGCACCAACAACCAACGTCCTCCTGCCCACCCCGTGCGGCGCGGCTGACAGCCAGCCGTGTACAGACAGCGATGGGAGCGCAGCTCTGGATGCCAGCAGCACATGGGTCACGCTGCTCAGGCTGCACAGAAGGTCAGTAAGCATACGGACATGGCTTGGGGGGGATTTCCTTCCCTTTCGCTGCTATTTCTTGAGTGTTCTGTACAAGTGACCACATCTCTGCTGACTGTTTTTTCTGTTTTGTAGCTTTTATCAGTAGAGTGATTTCCAGGCTTAAAACGCAACACAAGATCACAGACCACACTGCTCGTAGTCCACCAAGGAAACCTGAGGAAGTTGCTTGAGTTTGACATTAATGTAACCACATGCTTCTGCAGCCCCCACTGCCTTGTTAAGCATTCTCATCACCTTCAAAACAAAATTACAAGAGAGAAGAGAATGTAACATCTAAGATGAAGTTCTCTTTCCATCCATGAGAACATGAACACCGCTACACAATCAACATCTTAAAAGTATGCTTGGATTTAGTATCTTCTGTAGTAAATTCCTGTTAGGCTGCCCAGCCAGGTGATCTGTTTAAACACACAGAATATTGAAAAGATGACAGGAGCCAGCTATCTTGGCTCTTACACCTAAAAAGAAATCCTGAATCCTAAAACTGTATTTACATTTATTACAGAAGGAAAATTCTGACTTTGCAATCTGAGGAAGAACTCATTCTAGCCTAAGGTATTAGACGCTTTGATAAATTCTGCAACTCTGTTGATTAGGAATGTTTAACAAGAGATTAAAACTAAAATTCTTACAGGTTTTAACAAAAACAAGAGGATTTGAGAAGCTATCAAGCATATTACTGCTTGTCCCACTAAACAGGCTGGAGATAAAGCAAAGATGTCCAGGGATTTTTACACAGAATGGTGTTGTCAGCTCTCCCTCCTGCAGTGCCCACATCTGCAGCACTGTCTGGATACAGGGCATTCCAGATCACGTTCTCCCACTACAAGGGCCTTAAAAAATGAGACTTCTACGTTATAAAATACTTTCTTGGTATAAGACTACTTGTCTGATGAAGTTCCACATGCCTTGCTGTGTTCGTAACTGCTTTAACACAGCTCTACCCACAGCAGGTATTGGTAGCATGTGCAGAGCTGTGAGATCCACCTACAGAAGAGACATGTCTAGGACTCACCTTCGGCTTAGACACATCATACCTGTACGCAGCACAGCAACTGAGCGGCCATCCATTCATTACCTGTGATGTGTATCAGACTAATTAGCATCTCCCCAGTAATACTTTGTGGAGAGAAGGATTTGGTTTATTATATCCAGACAGCACAATTGGCTCTCAGTGTTTAAACTCACTTGCATGTGACAAGTTTGCTGTGTGTTATCAGCTGGCCACACTCTTTCTAAGGATTGTCACCTCTCTGCCATGCTAATCACCTCTGTTGGCAGAGGATCACATATTACTATGTCCCAAGATAGGTGTTTCTGCTCATCATATATTTTATACAGCTGTCAGGTTAAAACCTTTCTGCAAGATCCCCTAAAGCAGGAGCAGGTGCTCTCTGGAGTTAATTTTATTCAGTATTTACCATTGCCTTGCATGTCAGCTAACATGGGTGCAGTTTTATGCCTGCAGTGCTGTTGTTCCTCGTTCCATCCAAGGCTCCAGCAATTTTCCCACCTTCAGACTAGCTATGGTGATGCATTATCACACCAGCGGCTCCCAGCTCATGAGAAAAAGAAACAGACAGTTTTCTGAGGCCATTATTCAGGTTCTCTCTGAGCCTATCTCTGAGCCCAGGAGACAAAAGACAAGACTTTTAAAAAGTCAGTGTAAAATGGTTGCAGATAACACATTTGTGCTAGCAGACTCCAGCTGACGGGGACGAAAGGATAACTCTAATTTGAGAGTTAAAATCATGTCACTGAGCCTATGAAAAGTGCTTTAGGGCCATAATAATACCCTGGCCATAATGACAGGCAACAACCTACTTATCTCAACTGCAGCAGTTTACAGAAGTTTACAGAGAAGAAAAAAAAGAAACAATTAATTTTCTTTCAATCCTGCAGTATCTTTAATAGGATTCCCAGGCCTAAGGTAGAGAACAAGAAATGCAGGGAAGAGAAATGGAAATGCTAGCGACCAACCAATTTTTAAATCAACTACATGCTGTTCACTTGCAGCTGGTGAGTGACCTTTGCATTATCCTCAGCTAGCAGGAAATTCCAATCTACATTAATAAGCAGAATATTGTTCACTCTTCCAAGAGCACTTGCTTTAAAGGTTTTCTTGCACACAGTCCTCAGTCATTTTCCATCTTTGTCTTCACACTGTCTACTCATTTCAATGCATTTGAATCACTCCAGTGGTTTGCAACAGTGGTAACCACCATGTGGCTGCTCTGGCATGAAACACTAATAGAGTTTCATACAGGAATGGAGAAAGGGCTTCTTCACCCTCCGCAGCTCTGCTGCAACAGGCATTTCCAGATGGCCACTGCTAGAAGACAGTTACTTTCAACCAGGGATTCACCCCAAATTTTCTGAGGTTATTTTGGCAGTGAACAGTTTAATGGATGATTACATGAAGACAAATGGGGTGCCATTTGTTGCAGACATACAGTTCTTATTAAACTCAATAATGGCAGTACATAGACGTGACTGGATTTCCAGATTTTAGCTGCAACCTGCTGAAATATGAATTCAAGCTTCGGACTGTTTTCCGCCACAATAAAGCATTTAAAAAGGAAGCTGTGGTGCAGTGACGAATCACTGTCTTCAAAATGTAGTTGGAAAGAGATTCTAAATTACTTTTACAGAAATATTATTCTGCTTTTCTTCAGTATGCAGAAACCATGTCTGTGCAAGGTACTGAAACGTTCTCAACTCGAGTATGAAAGCCCTGTCCCAACTAACTGAAAGCGATGGCAATGATGCTGCCCACACAGAACCTTCTCCCTGCTTTGCCTCACACACCAAGGCTATATCTCCAGTAGTGGCTGCATTTCTGCAGAAGGAAAAGCAGGTCTCACTGTAAGAAGCACTGAATGAGTTTCTACAGTTTGTCCAGACTATCTAACCAAAGTTTTATGGGTGCTTAAGTGGAATCTAACATAGCATCCAGTAATTCAATGGGCTTTCCAGCAGATATCAGGGAACACACAGTTCTTGGATGCTGGAAAGTCAGTCCAGGTTACATGTAGGCATTCCCATTAGGCATTCCCATTTGACAACCGACCTAGACCCACACTTCGCTGCCATGCACAATCCCTAGTCACCCTCATGTCACTTACGAATGTCAAGTGTCATCTTTCATGCCTTGGTCATCCCTCTACCAAACACAGGCTGGTGGCTGCTCCCCTCTGGCTTGTTGCACCTCTGCTAGCTGCTGACTCACAGAATGCCTTACTGCAACTGTGAGCATGCATCCCTTCCCTCCCTCTTCATCTGGATGAGAAGAATCACAGGCTGCCTGATGTTCGCAGGGACCTCTGGAGGTCATCTGGTCCAACCCTTCTTGCTCAAGAATGGCCATCTACACTCAGATGCCAGGACCATGACAAGACAGCTTCTGAATATCCACAGGAGTTTCTACCTCTATGAGAAATGTATGCCCATGCTCCTGTATGCCCATGCTCCATCAGAGAAGAGTATGTTTCTTTTGCCTCCCATTACCTGAAGTTATCTCTGAGGGATGAGTAAACTGAGGCAGGCAAGCAAGTGCTTCTCCACTATGCTGAAGTGGAGAGTTGCCTTGCAGAGGTCACCATTGAAAATTTCTGCAGCAGTGTTAAGCACAGGAACCCTGGCTTAAGCTAGGTCTGATGCACTCAAATCCCATAAGCATACATTCCTTTTCTAGTAAGAAGACATTTAACTAGCTAGGGAAAACAGCCAATTACACATTTCCCTGCAGGTCATAACCAGATCTTGAAATTCTTAATTAACAAGTTAAAACTCATTTACAAAAGGCTTATTAACATTTTTAGTACCAGTATACTCAGTTTGCCAATCAGAAAATAGCCTGAAACACCACATGGGAGTCACCAGATTAGAAGGCGACCAGCCAATTTACCTCTTTTACATTTGACTACTTATCCTTTTGTATTTGTCTCAACTCACATATAGCAAGTTTCAGAAGAAAGCATCTAACCTGCTGAAGGTTTTAATCTCAGGGTTGGATTTTTTTTTTTAAGAGCTTTAAAATCTGTAGTTTATCATTGGTTCTGGAAAGTATGTCAAAATTTTTACTGTTCAAGATAGTGATTTGAAGGTTTTGACTCAGTTAAGGGCCAGTTGCTCCAACTGACATCAAAATGCAACAGCAATTAGATAAGATAAAATTGACATTTCAATTCCTTTCATAAGATTAACCCTGGTGCCTTAAACATACGGCACTGATGAAGGATGACAGACCTTTTCACCATGGTGCCCCAGTTTAAATTGTAGATTTTATTAACAGTCACTTAACATAGGCTGATACAAAAACAAACAGCAGCCCAAGGCTCAGTCCCTAATAGAGAGATGACCACACCTGTTGGAAAAGCAAACTTTTCATGTGAAAGCAGTAAAGCCCTAATATCTCTGCTTCCACATGTGAGGCAACACAATGCTGTCGCAATCTACAGCTGGACAGGACTTCTGTGGTTGCTTCTGCTCTGCCTACCAACAGCACAGCAAGAACAGATGTTCTGGGTACTTCTGTTAGGGTGGAGGAAAGCATCATGAACAGCAAAACTTAACAAAACTAGCTCTGTTTTACTCTGCTGATTTCAGAACAGTCTGATTAGCACCTACCAGTTATAGAAGAAGATCAAAAAAATGATAGTGGAAAAGACAATGGAAAATCTCTCTTGTTCACAACCCAAATAATATGACTTCAAAGATACAATGCTTCTCCTTTCTACCAATGAAACCAACTGGAAGATTCCTCTTAGATGCCTTATTTTCTGCAAGTACTGCAGGACCACTTTAGCATGAATCCTGACATCTTTTAATTCCAGCAGCAGCCATTGTAGACAACGTAATCTTTTGTCTCAGCTCTGACATATCAGGTGTGTGTTTCTTGAGCCCCACATGAGCTCCAAAACTTCTGTGCTAGTCCAGCTACCCTGCACTCTGCCACATGGAAAACCCATGTCCGAGTTCCTGGAAGCTTCTGCCCTTTTTCTGAAGGACTGCCAGGTGTGCAGTCTTGAAGAAGGGGGAAAACAGGTTTCTGGGAGAATGAACCTGCTCTGTCCTTAAGCACTGCATCCCCTCTTCTCCCTTTCCCACCATCCTCAGCCAGCTTGGGGGATACTGCCCTGCTCCAGCTATGCACAGCCAGCAAGAAGGACACCAGGAAGATGAGGGTTTACAGATTATGATGACTTAGATTTCATAGCTTCATCTGAACAGGGCTAGCCTCCCCTGCATCACAGCATTACAGAGAGCAGCTCTGAAATCACAGAATGGTAGGGGTTGGAAGTGACCTCTAGAGATCATCTAGTCCAACTTCCCTGCCAAAGCAGGTTCACCTAGGAAAGGTCACACAGGAAACCTAAGACAATGTGAGAAAAGCCACATCCACCAAAGACCCTTCCTTTCCTGACAGAATGAAACAATTAGTGGTTAGCAAAACCATCGCTAGAGCTGCAGGCTGGTGGCAGAAACAGGGGAAGGCTGGGAGAGGTGCCCTGAGCTGTGCAGAGAGAACAGCTTGTCTCCGCAGGGGCAAGCACAGTACAGTGAACTGCTTTCCCTGCAGAAGTGGCTGAGCAACTGAAGCTCAGTGTGCCAGTGCTCAGTCTATCAGAGCTGTGTGTAGTGGAATGACTCTTTTTAGTCCATGGCATCAACATCTCTATTGACCAGCAGCATCTGACCCATCCCTGACTGGGTTACTGCTTTCACAGCCCCTCTGCAGGCTGGAAACGTTTAAGACTTCCTTGTTATCCACCATATGAGAAAGTATTTGCACAAAGTTCCCAGGGCATGAAACACTGAGATCATTAACCAGTACTGCTGTGAGAAGCAGATGGTTTGCACTGAACCTGGCTGGCAGGCTGCTAGTTGCACCTGTCCCTGACCAAACCAGGTGAGGGGCCTGGGGAGAGACTACTCTCAAAGCCAGGCTGCCAAGGCACCCAGTCTCTTGCGGGACTCACACACACCAGTCAAGTCAAGTGACAGATAACTCTGTGCAAGGGCAGAGCCATTGCACTTTGCCCCAGAATATCAGAGCTGTGGAGAAGAATGAATTTTTATTTTTACTTAGATTTTGAAATGAATTCATACAAGCAAAAGGAACTCTGCTAATGAAAATGGAACACAGCAGGACTTGAGTGATTACAGTCTGTTATGATGTGATGGACAGCTAATTCATTTAAAGGGTCTGAAACACTAGTGCAGGTTTCTCCATTATGGTTCTTCTCCCAGACACAGATTCCAGTCAAATTAAGTCTGTGTAGGAGAGGGAAAAGCCAGCATTATTGTAACGGAGGCTTTTTTCACAGAGCAATTTCTTTATTTTTTTTTCTTTTCATCTTCTGCCTGAAGGAAATCACAACCTATCATTTAATCCAACAAAAAACCCAACCAATATACAGAAGAACATTGGGCTACCGGGGACAATAGGAGATGCATCAGAGAACCAGCAACAAAGCAGCCGAAGCACAGGGTAGAAGGAATAAGCTGACAGTCTCAAAAAGAAGATGAAAGTTAATAAAACATGATGCTCAGAGGGGTCTTTTTGAATCACCTCATACATTCCTGAGCCCAAGTGCTGTGCAACCATTTGGTCAAAGTTCACTCGTTGTTAACATGCTTTGTACCTTACGAGTAGTTACTCTGCTGGTTGTTAGATTACACCGATCCATAGCCAATTTTTTCTCTAAAAGTCGACCCTTCTGATTTCCTTCTAATAAAGTAGCAAGCTGTTCGCTGACCAGGAAAACTAATGAATCTTGGTTACACAAAGATTTGGTTTTTTTGCTCTTTAACCATCCTCTCCCCATCTCACTGCAATACCCCTCCTAAATCACCACTGTCAGGAAGCAGAAAGCATCACTTGGACCAGGTGAGAGCCAGGAGTGCATGGCCAAGCCTGCAGGCAGCTGCCAAACAGATCCCTGCCTGCCTAAATTCTGTCTGTCCTTCCCACACTGGGGCACTCCTTTGGGTCTCTTCTACCCTAATGCTGTTTTTCAGTGAACCTGAAATATGGGATCCTAATTACCCTTGGAAAAGAGCTTTAAAATTGGCTTGTATCAGCCAACAAAAACAAATGTCAGGGGAAAACAGACTCACTGTCGCATAAGCCTCCTGTCTTTCTGCAACCAAACTACTTTATGGAGGCAGCCTCTACACTTCAATAATTATCTCATGACACACTTTCACATCTCCATATGTTGCTGAAAATACACTGTCCTTTCCCTGTGTGCCACAGAGGTCCTTCAAAGCACCACTTATCACAGCTAAGAAGGGAGGCAATCAGTGGCATTCTGGGCATTCTGCATCTTGGTTAAGATTATGAAATGGGTAATAGCATTTACCTCTAAAGATCTGAAAAGTATCTTTAAAATGAAATGTAGTGGGCTTTTGTACACATGCCTCAAAAACTGGAAGAAAATAGTGAGAGGTTTCCCAGAGTCACTTTTCTTCTTCCCCTCCATCATGGACACCTCAAGACACAGTCTCTCTGTTAAAGTCCTTCTCTGCTCACCAAGAGCTATAAAAGTGCAAGTGTTTCATTTCTAATTTGACTCATTAGATACAGATGTGCTTCTTCCAAACCCACTCAAGCATTTATAAGTGTCAGTCAACACAATATTCCAGTCCTGCATAGAAATTAAAGCATAGTTCCACATTTGGAAAACAATTCTAAAAATATCATTGCAGAATTCAAAGTTAGCAAATCTCAATTGCCCAGATGAAACATGTCCCATTTAGGTTCTCTAGGAACATTTTCCTGGTGAGCAGTGAGGAATGTAATCTCATGGCAGGATCCTTTCTTTCATCTAGAACTGAAGCGTTGAATGGTTTTAAGGACTCGCAACCATATTCTGCCAAAGACAAAAGTGATAGTGTCAGAGATTGCATGATTTGGCCGGCACCACTTCCACCACAAGTGATGCTGCATGAAGCAGCATGATGATCTTATGTGGCCATCCTCTTCTGGACTGAGCTGCGCTTACAGAAAGAGCATCTTCCCACCATCGCAGGTGAGAGCTAACCCAGCCAGCAGACATGGAGCAATAATACCACAAGTCAAGACCACTCTTTGGCTGAGGCTTTTGGAAGCCAAAGTCATCCATACTAGTTTAGAGTTCCAGCTCCTTATGCCAAATTCTTTTACTCATTTGCTGTGTACCCTACCCACTTCATTTTATTTTTTCAGTCTGACAGAGAACAAAACCCAGCAAGGCCTCACCCCCTCAAGTAAATCAGCCTTTAAATCATAGAAGTGGTGGTGGTAAAAATTTGTTGAGTCACTAAGTGCTAGAGAGAGGTGGGAGGATTCTTGGAAGAACGTGCCTGCCTTAGGCATACCTGTGGCCCTTTCCCCCTAGTTCCACATCGGGCACTGTATTGTGTCTATGGTGATCCTAATGGAAGGATTTTTAGGCCTCAGACTCCCCTGAAAACTCAGCCTACCCTCCCAGCACTGCAGCAAGCCAGGATCAATGAACTTTACACTGCAGAGTTAGGACCAAAGCTATTGAATGAAGATAGTGTAAAACACAATGACTGTTAGTCCATGGACAGCTATTTCTTGGAGGAAAGTATTCTTTTTGCAATGATTCCATGAGCCGACATTCCTCTATGATGTCGCGGTTGGAACGCAGACATCCGAACCACCTCCTAAAGGGAGAGGGATTGAGGGCAAAGTGGCATATCTCCCCACCAGGCTTGTAAGCAATTACGGAGACCGAATGAGTATTTAACAAGTTTATTACTAAATATATTTGAATAAAACCATATTTACTCTACGGAAATATTACAGTATTAAAGAACACCAGGCCCACCCATTCACTCCTCCTCTCACCCACCGAGAGATAAGGGCAAATAAGGACTTAATTATGTCAAAATATGACCTGTATGTGTGGATGGTGCGTGTGTGTG
>VZZY01015755.1:58454-81796 GCA_013400335.1 Eurystomus gularis
GATGTGCTCCCTTTGTGCAGCGAAACAGAAAGAGAGAGTTTGTTTTCTTTTTTTTATTTTTATTTCTGTCCTGTGTTATCACACTTACGGCTTCTAGAAGATCTCGAAATGATTTATGGGAATTGTGGGGTTTTTTGCTTGCTGTTTTAATAAGGCAAAAATTCTTAATATGTGGGTTGGTTTACCACATATGGCAAGAAAAAAATACAACTCTATTAGAGCAGCTGAGTCTTTAGCAGTAAGTTTTACGAAACAGCAAGTAGTGCAAATAAACATTTATTAATGAGACCAACAGAAACTCAACCAATGGAACATGTTGAAACAAAGCTCCATAAAAGTTTTTACAGAACATTAGAGTGGAGACCTGTTTGTGCTGACCAGAAAAGCATGAAGGCATGGGACTTTACCAGCTTAGAATGAGCTGGTACATAGAACTGGCAAGCTTTGCTCCTGCTAGTATCTCCTTTGCCATTTTGGTTGTTCTCATTTTCTTGAATTGCAAGGCAAATATAGCAGGATGAGTTTAAGTGATTTATACTGTTACTAACATCAGTGATTTAAAAATAAAATCAGCAAGCATGGAACAAGTTTAAGTCAGTGACTAACTTTCCATTTATCCACTAGTTTTAACTCTGATGACTAGTCTCTCTTCATTTTTCAGACAAGGTTATCTTTCAATTGGCCACTAAATCTAGTCTTGCATCATAGTTACTATTTTTTTGCTATTGGTAACAGTCCGCATACAAAATAATAACCTGTTATGTTTAGCCAGACTCTGGTGTCATGATAAATTAATCTGATTTCCCTCCCCCCAAATTCCTAGCACTGCCCATCTAAGATTATAAATGCACATTTTAAAGCAGTGTATTGCAAAATTGATCAAATTTCTGACCACAGGTCCAACAAGATCTCAGAACAAACAGGTCTCTGCCTCAGACCTCTTTCACAGCTTGAGGAAAAGAAACCTTTCTTCCTCTTTTTCATCTCCCAATTGATTTCTCAACTGTGAAATTATTATTCAACTAGTTCAGCATAATAACCTGAAAAATCTTTCTCATGCCACTGATGTTTACCAAGAAGCTGGGGGTTTGCACATCAAACCTAGGCAAATGTTCAGACAATGACTTTTCCACTTTGGTAGTTTGACTGTGAAGTATTGATATCACCTGTTCTTCCGAATGTTTTATTTATACAGTAGCAAGTGTCTTTCACACAGGCTAATTCTAAAAAATATTTGTCTTGAAACTTTAAAGTAGCTGATTATATATTTAAAATCAAGTTCAATTGCATTAGCCAGTGAAATGCCTGGCAGTTCCATATGATTACCTGTAATAACCCAACAGACATCACTGGGCTGAGATTGCAACAACAAGCAACAATATCATAATCCAAACTTCTCTAAAGTACATCACTGTTTCTGCACGTCTCTTCAAAATTTCCCTCCCACTACACCCCCAAGCATCAACCTCTACCTCTTTCTTCTTAAAAAGTGTGTGTAGTAACAACTATATTTTCTACTTTTGCAGTAATATTGCCAGAAACTTTCTTTAATCTTGAACATGAAAGTGTTTCTCTGCTTAACTGTCTCTTTCACACAGGACCTCTGTAAGTGCTTGCTTGAAAGGAGGAGGAAAGTTGAAGAGTATCAGAGAACAGGCTGACAATGAACCAGACATCTCTGAAGCCTTGCTATTTGTCTCCAGGGTGCAGAAATGCGTCTTGCTGAGACTGGCACAGGGCACGCATACATACCTAACCAGATGCTGCTCTCTTCCAGCATCAGAAAGCAGCTTATTCACAGAAGTGATAAAAACAACATGTTGCCTTCAGTATTTGTAGGAAAAACAACTCTTTCCACTTCTGAATTCTGTTCTGCTGATGACCAGGTGTTAAGTGCACTTCAGAATAAGCAGGTATCCCAAAACCAGAGTCATTAATGTTTTAAGTGATTACATGAGTGACTAACCTCCCCATGAATGTATTGGCAAGAATTTCTCAAAGTGCTGTTTAAATTCAGGTGGTCAAAAGAGCTGGATGTTGCTCTAACTTTAAGGTATTTTTATGCTGCAATTGCTTTTGGTCTCTGGCATGTTGATTCCTACACCTGTATAGGTATAGCCTTCACTGTGCTACCCCCTTTATGGGGTTAGGAAAATATGAGGGGTCCAGCAGAAGGTAGAGGCCTGTCCCCCTGAAAATTCTGAAAAGGAACGTAAATTCATGCTGGTCTGTTCAGAAAAAAAGAGGCTAGCGCTCAGAGGACCACTGCAGTCATCATCCACAGCTAAAGGTACACTCCCAATGCATATACCAAAGTGTTATATTTAATATTGCCTGGAAAAGCTCCCTAGATCCTACCAGGTTTTCATGGCAGGTTTGCATCTACCAAGGTTGTTTAGACAACAAAGCTGTTGAAGGGTCTAGGGCACGTGTCTTAATGAGGAGCAGCTTAGAGAACTGGGGTTGTTTAGCCTGGAGAAAAGAGGCTGAGGGGTGACCTTATAGCTCTCTACAACTATCTGAAGGGAGGTTGCAGAGAGGTGGGGGTCGTTCTGTTCAGCCAAGTAACAGGACAAGAGGAAATGGCCACAAGTTGTGCCAAGGGTTGTTTAGATTGAATATTAGGAGGGATTTCTTTACTGAAAGGGTTATCAGGAATTGGAACGGGTTGCTCAGGGGAGTGGTGGAGTCCCAACCCCTGGAAGTATTTAGAAGACGCACATATATAGTGCTTAGGGATATGGTTTAGTCGAGGACTTGTCAGTGTTAGGTTAGTGATTGGACTTTATGATCTTAAAGGTCTTTTTCAACCCAGGCAATTCTGTGTGATTCTGTGTTTCAGAAATTCTCACCTTGGAAAAAACTTGACTTTCAAGCGCTGTGCCTTCCCATCAGAAGCCTTGTTAGAGGTCACTGGCCTCTGGCATTTCTTCATCAGCCCTACTGCTGCCTAATTACAGCTTAATTGCTGCTTTCATGGCAGAAATCCTATCCCACTGAACACCCAACAAGCCTGTAACTCCCTCTTCTGTGTGTGGAACTGATGGATGGGTTGTTGCTTTGAAGCTCTCCAGGGGCTCTTTGCTCTGCTACAACTTGTCATAGATGCAACAGCCTGCATCACCTCTCAGGTGGTCCCATGACCTATGTGTTTGTGTCTGCTGTCACCCCCTTGCCAACAGCTACACCTTGGCACAAAAAAAAAAACCTAACAAACCTCTGCTGGGAAACTGCAAGCCATCTTTCCTTAGCTACCTCATCTGTGGTGTCTTGCAGGCACACACAAAGCTCAGTGGCTGTTACACCAAGGACAGAAACTTGCAGTTGCATACACACACGGCTGTGCCCCAATACAGCAATCTGAAGTGGGGTTGGGGGACAGAAGCTGGGAGCAGGGAAGACTGCTTATGAAAGGCATGTTTAGCAATACCTTTAAAAGCAAACTAGCTGATTTGCAGAACTGTGTCATGCAATACACTGACATCTTAATCAAGAAAGTCACAACAAAAACAACCCCCTGTGCAGAAAAGCCTCAGATCTCTGGTGAGCACAACTGTAAGGATGTTTGTGAATAAAAGGGCTGTGTCAGGGAGCTGACTGCCTTACTGACTGGCCAGGAAACAACAGCCCACATTCAGTCGTTTGGGGCTACTTGTCCTTGAGAGACAAAACCCTGTACAGCAGCTCGAAGCGAGAGTGAAGGCACATCAATACTATGAACAGTCAGCACCAGCTTCTTACATCAGTTTTTTCCACACAGCACAGACTCAGTAATGGCCTAGCAGAAGTTTCTATTTTAGCTCGCACATTTACTATATTTGATGTGACTGTCCTGAAACCGATATTAGAAAAAAGTCACATGTAATTCCTCCTTTGAACATAGCCCTCCAATAACACCTTCATGTAAGACCATTTACCCACTCCTTCATTTACTTATTTTATAGGCACAGCCAAGGCATACAGGTCATGTAAAACTCCAGAGTGATTGTAGGGGCACTGTAGAGGTCTTCCACTGTTTTCAGTTGACTCCAGAGCCCAGCACACCATGGTAGCATAGGAGTCACCTGCAGAAACCACCAAAACTATTTGAAAAAGGTTTACAAGCAAGAACAGAACAGATACCAGAGACCAATCTACACAGCTTGCCTGCTCTGAAACACTCTTCCAACAGCTGTAGGATGCAAATAATCCTCCTCCCAAAACACCTTCCAGACAGTTTTTTTAGGAGGGAACATGGGAGCACTGCTGGCAATCCCATTACTGCCTTGTACAAACTAGAAATATATGCAACTCCGTGCAATATTCTGTAGTGCTTAGAGGTTGCTTGGAAATGTCATTATATTTTAGTTCAGCAAGAGAGTGTTACAAGAAATCAAGTTTTCTTCCCTATTTTTTTAAGCAAAGACACCTGTGCCTGGCTTTCCGTGCTGCCACCCTCGCAAAGTTACCTTCAAACCACTTCCTTTAGCACCCACAAAACTACAGTCAAATAAATGAATGTCAAAAAACCTCCCTTGAGACTCTCCCTCCACAAGTAACCTCACTGGAAGCAGCTCAAATATGTAACCAAGAGGCAACACAACCTCTGCATGACTGGCACGCACTCTTGCATAGCTTAGAGGCAAATCTCTTCCATGTGGCTGAAAAAAAAAATTCAGTGCTCTCAGGGGCTTTCTACTATCTAATCTACTGCAGTGCAGCTGAAAGACAACTCCACTTAGGTTTGAACAAGTTACCCGAGGTGTATTTTCATCAGAAAAGCACCGAGCTCACTGAAGGTTAAATGACCTGCCTTTTGGGACAGACCATGCAGTCCTGCTGGGCTCCATGCTGGGATGTCTGGACAGAGATATTTAGTTTAACATTAATTCAGACATCTCTACAATATGTTGAAGCTGTTTAGGCGGTTACAGTACAGATGCACCCTCAAATGTTCCTGGACATGAAGAACAGCACCACATATCCACTCATTTTCCCACATGGTTGTAACAGCCATCACCACCATGAAGCCAAGGACTGCCTACATCAGAGGTCCTCAAACTTTTTAAACAGGGGGCCGGTTCACTGTCCCTCAGACACTGTCGGGGGCCGGACTACAGTTTGGAAAAAAATGAACGAATTCCTATGCACACTGCACATATTTTATTTGTAGTAGTGCACAAAAAAAACAGGAAAAAGAATGCTGTATCCTGCCCGCGGGCCGTAGTTTTAGGACCCCTGGCCTACATAATATCCCAGCCCATACTGGACAGGAGGTTCCTTCCATGAAAGGGACTTCAGAAATCCATTAGAAGAAAATGATATATAGCTAATAATGAAAGAGATACTTCCATCTCATGCCAGTTAGCTGAAAGACACAGCCAAATCATTATGTTATAAAAGGGATGAACACTGTTACAGAATTCTTTTTTATTTCTGGTAAAGGAACATACATACATTTCTTGACTATATAAAAGTAAAAACATTTCAGAATTTTAAGTCCTGCATTAAGCCAGCTGGTAACATCCTGTCTGTAGGAACAATAGGATTGGTGACTATTCAGGGAGAACAGCGGATGTAGATGTCACATGCATCACAAAAGGATGTTTCTAGCCTACTATGTCTGCTGACTACTATCTGACTTCAGTGAGAATAACCAGAGGTACAGATACACAAAAAATCTATGCTGCAAGACCATCTGTGGAACCCAAGTGTCTAGCATTCAGGAGTCATGAGGTTCCCTACACTGTTTCATTGCCAGGATATGATTCATTTTCCTTTGGGTCATTTTCACTGGAGAATTCCCACTGCTTCCAGGAGAGCCAGGAGCTGCTGAGCTCCAAAGGAAAGTTGATGCAAACAGCCTATTCAGTTAGTCTTTTTCACCCTCACCTCCCCTGTTGGTTTCTTAGGAAGGTGGCCAGTACCTCCACGGGGATATCTGCTGGGATCTGAGGCAGGCACTGCTGAAGTGTAAATTCAAAACTGATTTTTTAACCTTAGATATGTAGGGTGAGTGTTGTGTGGTTCATGTGTGCTTGCCCCTGACCACCCAGGGAGCAAGGAAAGACAGACTTAAATGGAAAACCTGTTCCACAGTGAAAAGGCATTTATAAAATAATCAGTTGAGAACAGACATTTAAATCCCTGACCTTGTTAGCGTTGCTTCCATGTACTCATAGGACTGTCAGAGCTCTCCATCTGTGGGAAGAAACCTTATTTCTACTAGAAAGACCCTGGAAATACTAAATATAAATCTAATATTCAGCAAGTTTACAACATGTTGGTTGCCTATAGCAACACAAGGGCACCATCTCCAGATTCTACTTAACTGAAAGTGCAATTTTAATCAATATTAAGTGAGTGCACATCCAATCAGAGGTTTTGTCATGACACAGAGCTGACATTTGAGAGGTATATATTAGGGTTTTTCTAATATATCAAGATACAGTTCTCACAATAATGGAGCACATCACCCCAAGCAGACCGTGAACTTCTTTCTTGGAAGTCTGGGCAAAAAGACTCTTCTGCTGACCAGAAAATTTTACTGATTCTGGCTCATCAGGTTTCTGTGACTCTTACTGACATTATCCACATTCTGCAACGGAACTGAACCCCTCCACCACCAGTTGTCCAGGTTCATCCCTTTTTCAATAGTTCTTTAGTAGAGACAAGTTCACAGAGAGATCAGATTCAAACAATTTGGAGGAGAGAAGAAAGATTTTGTTTTCTTTTTCAAACTTCTCCCTTCAGCAGACCACAGAGGATGGAGCCTGGGTGCATTTTTTACCTTAACCAGGGAAGAACCTTTCCTCCAGGCAAGGCCAGGCAGGTAGAAACAGCTTGCCAGCTGTGAACAGCAGTGCAGGCAAAGGGGTTATAGCAGATGACATGAGCAGGTATGATAGTTGGAGCTGTGGCCGCAGATCACACACTGCCTTCACCCCAATTCCTATACATGCGCTTTTGGAGATGCTCACAATGTTTTGATTTCTTTGTACAGTTGTGTACCTGCTACACCAGAACAGCAAAACAACAGTTTACAGGAAGGCTTTACCTTGCAAACCCTGCAGTACTCCCAGCTTACCCAAACTTGTCAGAGACTTGCCAGTAGCAAAGGTACCGCCAGATACCCCTCCCTCATCTGACAGGTAATTAGCCAGATGGCAAGCCTGCAACAAAGCCACCAAACACAGGCCATATTCCTGTTCAGTGGACCTTGTAATGCAGCTTAACTTCTCCCATGTAACTATCAAGCCCTGAAAGCTGCTATTCCTCTTGCCTATGTTCTAGGTAACATGAGGTACCCAGAAGGGAGCCGTCTGCATTAAAAATAGGATGTGTCACATTAAGCCATTGGTGCATTCTATGAAAGCTGCAGAGAAGCTTTTTAAGAAAGCGGTCTAAATAATACTGACTTTTCCGCTTGCTACTGCCTGGCCTTTGCATTCAAGGGGCATTCAGCAAGTAAGGGCCACCCCTCAGTTGAGTTCCCAAGAAGAAAGTCCTGACTCATCACCACAAACATGACTAAATCTGTAGAAACCCGTCTCTGAGCTACAAGAAAGATACAGACTTCAAAGAGCAGCTCCACTGGAGATCAGAAACAGTTGCTTCACCTGCAACTTTTAACCCAGCATCCTGGAATTGTTTTCAAAAGCTTTAGCACAAGTATCACTCAATATGCAGCATGTGGCACAGCCTGACACTTGGGCTGGTCCTGTGATGTTTCCTGGCATGTATGGCTACCAACTCATCTCTGGCTATAATGTTCAAGACTGTGACCATACAACTTGCTGTGGAACAGGTGACAGAAGCACAAAGGCAGACTAGTTTACGCATCTGTGTAAACAGAGCTTAAACACATGCTGAGGATGTAGTTGAAGACTGGCCACTGCACTAAGTATACAATCTGGTGTTACTTAAAAGTGTGTGCACTACTACTGCCAGCCAATGTACCTTGTTTTATCAGAGCAATGTCATGCAATCATTTCCTTTGGATACTTACACTGTCACTTACAGTTCTAATATTTCACCCACTATAGTCAGTGCTGGAAGGGAAATATCTAGTAGCCCCTGAAAACCCAGTGCAGTACCAAGCCAGCACCTAGTACCTGAGACTGAGTAAAAACTGGTGCAATGCTCAGCATCTCAAGTAGAACTAATCGCACGAATCACATCCTTCTTACCAGGAGAAGTTACTGAGCTTCAACAACCCAAAGCAGCATGTAAGATCAATTTTCTCTCCACTGGCAGCTGTAAAAATATCAATCATTCCTTCATATCAATCTGGTAATAACACAGATTGCAAGGAAATATGTTGCTCATCCCATAAACCTACCAACTGAGGTTCAGAACAAACCCAAAAGGTAAAGGTTTCACCTTTATTTCTAATTTCCCAATTTGACATCATGGGCAGAAGGGGCAGAAACGAGAGTTAAAAGTTGAAAGAAAAATTTCCATTCAACACAAAGTCATGATAGCTGGTGGTAGTATTGTATCGACAGTGAGAAAAGCAAAAGATCTTCAGAACAAAAAAAACAATACCAAGGCTAGGACATTTGGTGAAAGCATTTACACATCATGGGTTGCAACAGGAGGGAAAACTAGCCTGGTCAGTTCACGAGCACAACTCTGTGCAGCTGGTAGGAAGTTGCCTGCAACAGCAAGTATCTAAGAGACTGGCACAGTATATTACCTTGCATATGCACACTAACTTTCCCCACAGAGTTCACTAAATTTGATTAGAGGTCTTGGAAGTGTTGCGGTTACCAGCTTCCAGCATCCAACCGTACCATGTTTCATTTACATACAAACTCTGCCTACTAATGACATGCAATTATCTTGAAAGCTAGAACTATGTCAAGGTAAGACAATAAGCTTAATATTGATATAGATTAATTTTAATTGCACAGCAGCATTTACACTGTCACAGAAATTTGGTAAGAACCATAGCACTCTATTTCAAACTAAAATTTTATTTTGACCCATCATTTCCACAGAGATCCTGGGGAAGAGACCTGAACTACCATTTCCTTTGCTCCATCTCAGTAAAAGAATGTGGTATACAGAGTTGTTACATTTAACCAGCACTCACCATTTGGACAAGCTTGTAGCTTTGAGATCCATTTATAAAAAGCACTCAGTTGCCATTATTGAAAGTACCTATGCATGGTGATAGTCATTTGCTCCTTTAAGAAAGTATGGCTGAAATGACAGCTAGAGTAATTTATTTACTTTCCTTAGTGTGTTCCTAAAGGAAAAGGTGCATCAGCACAAGACTGATGGTGCATCATTTCTTAATGTCTCTTTTTAAAGGCTGAAAACAGGACTTTGGACTTGGACGACACTTGTTCTTGGCATATTACAGATTCAAATATGTTAAGCCCTCTGTCTTGCCTCATACTACACTCACCACTTACTGCTGCAACTGACTTCTTCCAGGAGGACTGTAAGTGCACCCTCCTTCCAACTCACTCTTCCTTGGAACTTCTTTCAGATCTTCACCTGGAGCATTCCCCTGCTCCAGTCTCACTGCTCATACCATCTTTTTTACGACCCTGAAAAGACATGTTTGTAGGGTCTTCCTTTGTGGTTGTAAGGGAGATTCCTAACAGCTGTTCTATGCCTGAGGCATCAGTCACCGAAGGTCTCTCTTGTCACTCAAGCATGTAGCCCTTTTAAATGGCTTGGGGTTTTTGCGGTTTGTTTGGTTTCTTCAGGCACATAAGACAATATAGATCTTCTGTGTGCTGCGGGACATCAAGAGTATGGCTCTATCAAGAGTACACTAGCTTTGTGCAATTGAAAATCCTGCTGCGTTTCAGCCAGGTCTGAAGAGAGCCCAACAGCTGCAGCAGAGTGGAGCAACACCAAGATGCCCACTGATCTGGAGGCACACCATGGGCTAATAGCTCCTTAACACTCCTTAAGATGTTATTCTGTCTCCCCCTATCATTAGTGCTAAGATCTCAGGGATCAACTCTTCCATCCCAGAAGACACCTTTACTTTCAATTTAGAGCTTTTTGACACACACTCAGCACATCTCTCTGCTCTAAACAAAGTTTTTCACTCTTTACTGCTACAAGCTCAGGTGAGCTTTCAGTGCAGCAGCCCAAGTCAGGAAATATTAATTAGGCTGAAACATTCACTTGGCACGGTTGGTAGTTTTCCAAGTGTTCTGTAAATTGAAAGAAGGACAGATTTACAGAACCACTTACTACACTTCAGCAAGCAGTAAAACAATTTTTAATAAACCCTGGTGGTTTATTAGCCCTTTCTCCGTCCTACTATAGAGGAATTACCAAGACACCTGTAAATACTAGGAAGTAGAAACAGGACCAACTCAGACAGAACTGCTAAATAAACTGATAAAATACAGCAACAATTCATCTTTTTTTCTTAAAAAAATAGAAATAAGAAAATATTTAAAAGTGTTTTTGCAAGACAAAAGTAAGTAGTTTTAAAGTAACTTCAAAAGTTACTTTAAAAATTATAAGTTTTAAAGTAACTTGGACTGTTGACACCACTTAGGAGTGGGTTAATGCGAATCCTAACCGTAAGTAGTTTTGACCCCATCTTAGCCATATCTGTTAGGTGTTTCTTGCCCTGTGGAGAGGACTGTACATACCACCAGCACTCAAAGTGACCACAGCACAATTCCCTCTTCCAAACAGTAACAGATGTACACAGGATTTGTCTGGAGCACCTATTCACAGGACCTTACCCAAAACCAAACCAAGCAGTTCTGGTTTAGAGTGCTATGCATGCTCACTGCCTGAGCACTGCTTGCATCACTTGATCCAGAGTGAAACTCGAGTTCAGACAGTGTTTGCTTACAACAGACTTTGGCTGTGCACTGTGTATTAACTGAAGGTCATGCTGACAAATACAGCAAATCTTAACTGGAAACACAGAGAAAGACAATAGCTAGCTTTTGAAAAATCTGACCTAGCAATACAAAATGGCAATTGACACTGCTACCAGCAGACAGTTTGTGTAAGGGATGGTATTTCCACAAGGGTAACAAGTATTCTGAAGTTTGAGAGGATTCTGGTGGCATAACAACATTCACTTTTCACTGCAATACAGGATGTGTAGCACTACAACCCACCACTGCAGCAGCCCTATCTTTCAAAAGCAGGCATACATCCACCAAAAAAACCTACCTAGACACATAATGTTAGTTATTCCGAAAGAAAAGGCAGAACGAGGACTGCTGCAATTACCAAAATACTCACTTGGAATTGACCCCCATTAAATTTGGTATGATTCACCAGCTAAGCTGAAGGGTTGTTTTTTTTCTACCATCACTGTCAGTCAACAGAATTAAGTCCCATGCCCTAGTAACGACCAAGGAAGAGCACTTCTATCTTTGCATACTAAAAAGGATGAACTGAGTGCAACCTTGAAAAATTAAAGGATTTGTCATGCTTATCAATTAAGATCATAGGCTGAAGTACAACTTCAGACTATTAAAGGCAAGTTCTTCAGCCCTGCTAAACCCAATAAAATCACAGTGAGGGTCTAATACACTTCAGAAGGTCAAGCTTGGAGCGGTATTTAATAGGCCTGCCTCAACCATGCCTCCTAGCTCTCTGTGTGTCAGCATGAAAACTTTATCAGCATTGCAAGTGACTGCTGGTAATTCCCTGTGATGTTAATGAGTTCTGAACTTATGCAAAGTCTCCTGGCAAGTTCATTTGCAGTATCTACTAACAGCCATACCAATGGAGGATACCTGTGGTAAAAGCATCTAGCTTTCTCCAGGTTATTAATTAATACAGCAAGCCAGACTTCAGTGGTCGTTTAAAAATATTTCCAAAACCCCAAATCATCTGGCCTGGAAAGCAGGAGTCAATAAAAGTGCATCAGGATTTGGTTTTGAGTTCCTACACATCTATTTAAAAAAGCTCTGAACATGTTCCTACAATTCTGACTAATCTTCCCCAAAAGATAAATCAGAAAACAAAATGAAGTGTTTTGATCCTCAAATTAAGATTCGCAAAAGCAGTCAGGACCTTGTGCAATCAAGTGTATCTGCAACACGAGAACAACCTTACAGCCAGATAGGGACTTAGAAGTTGAAAAGTTTGAAGAATTAACACTGAATTTTTCCACTTTTTACAGAATTATCAATGGTCATTCAGCACCAAAGCCACTGCCAAATCACTACAGCTTACTAGGAAAGAGTAAAATAAAACAGATAAGGCAATTAAGTAACTAGCATCAAACTCTTATGCCAGTAAAAGCACCTTGTGTCTTTCCAGCCATGTGCTAGGATATGAGCTACCAGTTCCCCAAAGCAGCACCACTCTATAGGCACTTGGTACTAAATATTGCCTCAAGGGTTAATCCTTCAGACAAGCAAAGGAGAACTCTGGCACTATTACGAGCCTCTGTCAAGGACTTCCAATTTCCTGATCAGAGTTGAAAAGAGTTGGCATCTTGGCAACACACACGCATACTTTGTCCATCTCATACCCAGACTGGGCAACAACCAGGGTCCCAGTCACTGAAAAGAAGCGTGCACCCAATTAATGCATCTCTGTTTGTCAAATCAAGCACAGCGCATGGCCACAAGCCAAGCAGCAAGCACTGCAAACTGCACACCTCTGAAAGTCAACACAGAAGCACCTCTACATTTAATGTGTGCTACCACTTAACCTTATGGTACAAACTTTTTTTGCTGGGTTGGTCTCTTCCTGAAGAAATTCTCCCCCCAAATTCAGAGATTACTCTTGAAAATTCCATGTTGCAAGTACAGAATTTTAAGTTACTAAAAGCTCATATCTGACATTTCCCACTGCAGCATGAGGCAATTTATTTCTGTAGAAAGCATGGATTATAAATGCTATGTAGATAAATCCAAATAAAGCATTCTCCCATAACCAGATAATCTCTTTATAATAATTCTTACATGCACAGCATGGATCCTCTCAGTTATTTTCACAATCACTTTGCCCTGATTTTTGCAAGAAGTACCACTAACTCTTTTCACAGAGAAGTGCTTTTGTGATACGGTATCTAAAGCACATGTACCCAAGTGTTTGGCTCTGCTGGAACAGATGAAGACAAGGAGCAGCATGACTTATTGCATGAGAGCAGCAGAGGAATTGCTAGTGCTTTGCAGAATTCTAGACTATATCTTCTGGCTTTGCATTAATATCCTGAAGTGGCAATTCCTGTCTGTTAGACCTCAGTACAGATGTGCCACAACATGTTTTCAAAAAGAGTTGGACTTCCTCTAACTCCTTTACCATACCCATTTCCCTTAATTCTAGGGCAGTGATCAAAATTGGGACTCTAAATCCAACTTTTGACACACACACAGAAATGGAATAACTAGCCAGCAGCTTCTCCTAGGCTTATCAACTGGCAAGAACCCAATGAGTGCAGCTTTTACACGCTCCAGTGGGCTAGGTGACCTCCATCTTCAAAGCCTGTGAACATGGTGTTCCTGTAACTATTCTCAGGACTGCTATTCACATTTTTTTTCTTATATAAAGGGAAATTAAGGTTAGATATCTATCTAGAGAGACCCACAGTCCCCAGAGGTGTTGGTAGGGGGAAAAGAAATGGACTACAACACAATTTTGCTACAAGAGTATTTGATGTTTAAGAATCCTAAGCTTAGGAAAAAACCCAACAAAACCAAAAAAGCTTTTCCTGCTGCTTCCATAGGCACACGGATGCTGTGAAAGCCCTGTTACACATTCCTGTCCCCATCCTGTTCACCCCCCCACCCCCAATTTGTCTCAAGGTTCGGGTATGGTGCATTCCCTTGTGCTTTCAAAATAAATCCACATTTTCTACAACTCAAAAGACACTACAGCATTTTGACAATGCAGGCTGTAGTGATACTAAATGTATTTTGTCACTGGAACAAAGCTGTTCCATGGAAGTGTGGGGCTAGAAGTGTTGCTGCAGAGGACAGGCTATGCTGGTAGAACTGATCCCTGTACAGACACAGGAGCACTGCACATTTCTCTATATGTTTGAGACTTCCTACTCCAAACTACACAAGCTAAGTCTGGAAGGAGGAATCTTCACCAGTTTTGTTTCATCCGTGCAATTACCTCTTTCCATGCCTCAACTGAGCAAGTGGTGCCTGCAGAATGGCTATGTCTATGTGGTGTTCAACTGGAGGGTCTGCTGTAGCCATCAGAGAATGTATTTTCCATTTGCATCACATGCATGTGGTTAGGAAGAAAATAATGCTTTTGTATGAAGGAGCGTATTGTTTTTAGAAGTGTCAGTCACAAGATCCTGCCAGACAAAAGCTTTACAATGCCATCTCTGGTGAGGAAGGCTCCTATTTGTCTTTTCAATTAACAACACACATTCCATGCAATGCAGACCTCTCTCCCTCCCGCTCCCATTTCTCAGAAGGTCAGTCTGCTCAGACATGGATGTTCAGGTTCTGCAGACTTCAGAAATTTTGCAATTTGTCTTTTATGACACCTTAAGCTACTTGCAACAACCAACCACAAAACAAGTTTCAGATTGAAAGTTAAGCTCCACAATCCACTATCAATAAGCCCCATGAGTATTAAAATAGTAAGTATATTCCTCTCCTGCATTAACCACTGCAGGCAAAAGCCTCTACATCCAGATTTCTAACCATGGCCACAAACATTAGGATTTGACTTACTGGACTGCTCTACTCATACAGAATTCAAACATTTTCGAAATAAATAAGCATCACCACTATGGTTCCTGTGTATTTTGTTTGACAGTCTGTCAATATAAAGCACACTTTGAGGATGTGACCAGGTTTAGCCAGCTCTGGTACCTCTCTCTGATATATATATAATTTATGGGGTTTTTTTTTTTGTTTTCTGGTTTTTTTTTTAAAGATGTGATGACCTTAGAGAACACCTCACACCACTGCAGAGCAAGAGAGAAAACAGTTTCAATTAGGAACCCTGCTAGCAATTCAGAACTGGGAGGCTGAGCAAGAATGGATTTGAATCCCCTTACCTTCTCATCTCTAACAGGTATTAGACCTGCATGCTCTGACATGCTCTAAGAAGCTGCTTTCCTAGAAGTAGCTTGGCTCTAAACATGGGAAGTCTCATCTGCTTACCTTGTCCTATCATTAGTCTGCTGTACAGCCGGTACATCAGCCAAAGAGTCAAACCAACATAGTTCACTTGAGACATGATTTAAGCAATACTAACAGAGGAGCATAAATGAATCTCTTTTGAATTTACAAACATGGGTCTAACCAAAAAGTCCTTTTAACTACTACAATACACTGGCAGCATGCTCTTCTGCAAAGACTGCAGTGATTTCTCGCTTTGAGGGGAAAAAAGGAAGCCACAGTACTTAAAAGTCTGAGAATACCACCACTGAGTTGCACATTGAAACATTAAAAATCTCAAGTTACCTTAGACAACTGTGTACAGGAGTGAAATGAACTCATGAAGATACAAACCCAATTGTATTTAATGAAGCTGAAGATACTTGGTCC
The DNA here is from genome assembly GCA_013400335.1 of Eurystomus gularis. NCBI lineage: Eukaryota > Metazoa > Chordata > Aves > Coraciiformes > Coraciidae > Eurystomus > Eurystomus gularis. Next base: position 73,910 of record VZZY01015755.1, read on the forward strand.
ACTTTGAGGGAAAAAGATCTTCTACTGGCCAACTGTAAAAGATCTATTTTAAAGTGAGAAACAGGAAAGGCCACCACTAGTGCAGGCTATCTCATTCCAGCTCGAAGCTCTTCCAGTGCCTTAGTGAACACCGCAATGCCCCAAATTCACTGTAGAGTGGGGAAGCAAACAATAATTATGTCAGCATAAGCATCTCTGATATAGAGACAGGAACAAGGACTTGTCTTCAGATGGTGCCACATACAAGCAAAAACCTGAAATGAGACATAATCCAAGCAAACAGTTTAATTGAATATGGGTGTACTAAATCACTAACCCACATTTCCCATGCAATAAGTAAAACACATAAGACAGAGAGAAAACAATGATTATTAGAACGCTGTTGCTGTGCTTGGCTTAGGAAAAGAGACTGTCTACAGGATTTATTAGACAGAACGCTGCAGATCCCAAAAGGTCAGCTGCTCTTATTAGTTCAGGAAGAACACCGCAAAGAAACTGAGAAAAACAGTGTCAGACAAGCATGAGGCAAGACACTGTACTGTGCCCAAGGAGGAACCATTCGTAACTGATGGTCCTGGACACTGAAAGAAATAAACTTGATGGAAGAGCTCTAACACAGTCTATTCTGGAAGCAGGGTTTGAGAAGTGTATGGGGAAAGGGACTGGAGTCCGCTGGTGAAGTGCTACCTGTTTCAGCACTGTATGCAGAGTCTAATCAACGTGTTCCTGCAGGCAGATGGTGCTGGGCTACAGGAGTTACTTGGTGGCTAGTTATTTGACAGCCTGAACCTCTACTATAACTTTGTTGACATATTTTCTCCACTAACTCCAGACAGACAACTTGCCAACAACTGTAATGAAGCCACAGCTATGCAGTTGAACTTACTAAACTCAGGAAGAATTTAAATATGTTCTAGCAAAACAACCTGTTCACAGATAGAGAGTGCATCTCCAATAGACAGCTTGCCAGTACAGCTGGAATGGTTTGAGACCTAACAAATAATACTCTCCCTTTTCCCTTCCGCATAGGAAATAAGGTCTTACTCATCTTTAAAGAGCCAATGCCTTTCTCAACAAAAGCAGGGTGTGTTACCTTCAGCTTTACTAAGGAAAATAACTTTTCTCAATCCACAACCAAGATGTCTCTGCAGGTCACCTAGTAAAAGCAGCTGGGATATATCCAGTATACTTCACATGTATTTAAGAGAGCACGGTTTGCAAAGAAGTTTCCTGAAGTGATATATGAAGAAAATTTCCACCTACAATTTCATTCATTGCAATTCACTATTCTCAGAGTCAAGTGCTTGCTTTCTATCGCATGCTACAAAATGGACACCAATCCACTGCACAGGATTACACTTTAAACCTCAGAAAGAATAATGGTCAGGAAGACTACACAGGGTTCAAGCTCAAACTGACAGATTTACTAGTTGCAAGTGGCTGCATCACCACGATGTCTGTTTTATAGTGACAGACACAGAATAACTTCAGAGGGGCCTTATATTCAAAGCAGCACAAGACTTCACCAAAGATTCATGGCATGTGCAAGTGTAGGGTAAAGCACAGACACATTTCTACAGACTGTCTGTGGAAAGTGACAGGTAACTGATGAGCGTATAAGCCAGAAGACAACTACCCCAGCCAAGGTCTGAGAACGTCTGGAAAACACAGGCAGGCTATTGTGACTGACTGACTCCTAGTTCTGTCATTAACTACCATCATTCTTAAGACCCTGCCCCACAGATCAAACTGGTGATGGGGTTGCCTCCTCTGTTTTTATCAATCTGAAGACTCTATTCAGTCTTCAATTTTACAGCACGGATGATGTAACTCCAGAGAGGTCACACATGCCCTACAGCCCTGTTGGTAAGATGAGGGCTTTCCTTGCATGAAGGCTTGCAGAATGAGAGGCATGTGTCGCTCTCCTCTCTCACCCTGGTATTTTTCTTAGCTTGTCTGACTCTTTACAGACCTTCCACTGCCTACTAGCAGAGAGAATATATGGCTCCGCCAGTAGCAGAAACTGGTGTCTGAGTAGAAAATCTCAACCTATAGATAACAAGCTCTTGGGACTTATGGAAGAATCCCAAGACGAGACTGTGCAGGTTTAATTCTTCACAGAATTCAGTGCCCCTTTTTAAACACCTTTCTTCACTGAAGAAGAGATTTCCAAACATGACTGACAGAACAACCATAATCAGAGCTTGTACAAAGAACTGGAGAAGGAGAAACAGTCTACCTGCAGAGACAGTCCCAGCCTCACTACAGCAGCCACATCCCTCAGCGCAGTCATGCAGAAGTCTATGCTGGATCATTGCTGGAGTTTCAGTCTGGCCTGGAGTGGTAATAAAAATACTGCTCAACCTCTGCACCAAAGGCCTGATGCAGGACAGGACAGAAGCCCAATGAACTGAAGTATTCAGGGAGCTAATCTTTAGACTACTGCAGCACATCACAACAGGCTAGATAACTAAAAGCAGTACTATCTGAAGTAGTTCTATTTCAGAACCCATAGTACTGCGACTGTACAAATCTCATGTACTGTAAGCAATTACAAAACATAGCTGAGTAACCCCTGGGCTACAGTGCAATGAATAGGGATGACATTTTCATTTTAGATGCTTTTTCCTTCTAGAAAGATGAGTATCTTGTGTATCTGCACTAGACATGTAATGTTGTATTAATGTACTATTTGTAATCCCTACAGGTATAACCTTTCTTTTTGCTTCTTAGTTACTTTGTTTTCTACTTTTAGGTTTTTCCCCATTTTAGGGATATTAGACAAAACAAAGAGATCTTAACATACAGCACAACTTTCCTAGAATGAGATAGTTGATATTTTCCAAAATAAAGAGTGCAGATTATAAGCATGCTGTGCACTCATACCATTCACTGACTGAAATTACAGTTATTTTTTAAAAACTAAGTATCCAGCAGATTTTTTTTTTTTTTTTGTCCTCTGTTTTTCTCTTCTAATGTTCAAAACGTATACAAATGCATCTTCTGCATCTTCAAGGTTTCTGGAAATTTTACATGTCTAGGGAGAGCTTAGATTTGGCACCTCAGCTAAAAAGCCAACAGATTACTGTTGGATGTGGCTAGGCAAAACTCTTAGGTTGGTTGTCGTCAACTACAGCTACTAGCCCTAGGTCCCACAGCCTGGCAAACATCTGCAAGGAATCAGCCTGGCAACAATGCTTCAGAACAAGATATAAGAACCATCAGCCAAATCTCCCTGGAAATAGCTCCCATTTTTCACACGGGCTGAGAACTGGGAAGCTGAAATATTGCATTCCAGCTGCTGCTTTCAGAAAGCAAGCCAAAGTCTCAGGAGTTTGTGTCAACGCTCCTCTAAAGCTGCTGCACTTTGACAGGTGCTTTTTCTTAGGAAAAGTTGTACTGGTGCCAAGTGGGCAAAGGCACTTTTACTCTAGTTCCATTTTTGTGCTAAGAGCAGAAACTGCCTGCATCAGTATATGGGAGCAACGTGTGATCCAACACTGTCATCTGTCAGTGTGCCATCATATGCCAAGCCAGGCCTTGGTGTATGCTGGAGACACAAACTCAGGAGGGTTTCATGTTCCAGCAGAATTCAAGATAGAATCCCACTGCACTGTGCTCAGTGTTTCTGTTAAAATGAAATACACTAAGGATTTCGCAAGAGTTCAGCTAACAACACAAAACATAGACTTATAAATCCCAGGGGATGCATGCAGTGAGGCTCCAGTGCTGAAGATGAATCTACATATGATTACAGGCTCCCTCATTTCTATTTCAAAGAGTATTTTAATTCTTTTTTCTCTGCAGCATCTTCACTGTGCAAATGTACCTTCATCTGTCTCTCCCTTTGATATTTAAGTCTGTAATGATAATTATTGTTTAGGAAACCTTCCTGACAAAAAATTTAATGAACACAAACCAACAGCAACCATTGTAACAACGCACCCACCAAAAGACTAGGAAAAATTGTCTAGATGGAAGTTAACAAATCAAGTACCAATCCCATCAGACAAGACAGCTGCCTACCAGGTCTTAAGTGTCCCAGAAATAATGAATTAGAGCCTCATCACACCATGCATCCCTACAATGCTGGGAACTGACTTCTATCTGAAATTAATCCAGTACCCAGCAGCTGACCAAGTGACCCCTTTCTGTGAGTGCAGAAGGATTGTGACAAGCTGAGTCAGAGATTGAATAGGAGCTAAGAAGAACAGAGTTTCCATAGTTGAGCTTGCATCAGGTTGATAAGGAAGACATGATACTAAGCATTAGGAGAAAACCAAACCCCTTGTAAGTTACTTTGTAGTGATTTGAAGAGGTGGGCATTATCGGGATGAAAGCCAAGAGCCACCAGTATCCAGCATAAGAAACAGGGATCTGAACATCCCATTTTCAGGGAAAGGTGCCACAAGACTGTGATCAAGAGGTGGTTACCAGATTTTCTTCCCTTCCATAAGGAACACGTGCAGAACTGTGCCACAATATGCAGAGTAATGTGCCTCACAAAGATGTGAAACACTGGGCCTCATCCCACCCACAACCCGCCATGCTTAACCAGAGTCTGTATGCCATCCTGTCCATCTGCAAACAGTAACTCCTCCTCATTAGGTCCTGCGCTGAACCTCTCCTTGGGTCTGCATTAGTACACAGAAGTTCTCATAACACATGTTTGCAGAGGTCAAGTAGAGTCCAGACAGCTTGCTTGACTCTGCAATGTTTATCTGAACAGGTTGGAGAGAGGAGGAAAAGGCTGCCTGCCTTCTTAACTTCCCATTGCTCCATCCCTTGCAAAAGGTAGGAGGTTACACAATAGAGCTGGACAACACGCAGCCTGCGGATGAAATGCTTCTTGGCTCTGCAACAAAACCCTATCCAACTTGTTGTTAGCAGAGGGAAACTTGCAGCAACCAGGTATCCTGGCAGGCTTTGCCAGAGCGAGCAGTACTGCACACAGCTCTAGCCTGCACTTGTTGAGTGGTGCCCTTAGCCTTGCAATGAGATGCCCTCAGCTGGACAAGACTGTCAAAGAGAAAAGGTTCCCCCACCAGACACATCTGGGCTTTAAAGAAGTTATTTTTGCAAAAAGCCATGGATGTGTCAGGTTCTCTGTCCCTGCTCGGTAAGCACAACACCGATTATTGTCAGGATGTATACTCCAATGGACACCAGACATTAGTGTACTGTCACCCCTGACAGACAGCTGATCAATAGTGCCAGTATCAGTGGCAGGTTTGGAGGCTAAGGAGCTCAGAAAGGCTTCAGACTACTTTCTAAGAATGGCTTCTGTTCAGCATTTAGCAGCCATACCCATCTCTTGATTTTGAACATTAGCAGATCAGCAGGCCTGTCTGTCAGATGGTTTCTAGGCAGATCTCTGGCAGGTACCCTGGAGTTCAGCATAAAGACATCAAAAGCTAAAATGATGCTTTACCCACGCAGGCATTCAAAAGCATGCATGCTGGTCAACAACAAAGTTTTAAGAATTTTGAGTAAAGCCTAGCTTCACAAACCTCATTTCAGGACCCCTGTCACACTGCCAGGTACTGACCAGACTCAGAGGACACAGTCCTAGTACACCCTCCAGCCTGAATAGGATGAAAAAACATTTCATATAGTGTATGCAGTTCAAATCAAGCAAGTTACCTTCTCTTCTCTATTTGCTTTCAGCAGGGGATCACATTTTAAAACATTTGGGTTTTTATAGCTCCAGTGGCAGTTCATAACAACTTTTAGGTCCCACCTGGAAAACAAACTTGTACCTCAGCATCATGTATGTTGAGAAGACTGCCAGTCCCATCTATCCCTGAGACCATGTGGAACTGAAAGCTTTTACAGTGGGAAGAAGAAACAAGAAGTCCGAAGATAATAAGATTACTCTGTACTTTAAATTATAGGATGGGAAGGACAGGAAGGGACAAATGGTAATAGAACAAAGCAGCAGTATCGGGCAGAACTGTGTTACCCAAGCAAATGAGTATGATAAACCCCAACCAGCCTTTGAACTAAGCATCCAGTCCCTACCTGCGAGGTACAGACCAGGAGCTACAAAGCAGGGGAAGCCACTGGAAATACTGTATCAGAGGTGTTCTGTCCCGCTTCTGAGCCCAGTGCCATCACTTCCAGGCACATGGAAAAATCCTACAGAGTCACAGCAACAGTCCCTCACATACACAAGGTTTCACCGAGCTCCATTAGCTAAAAAGCAACTGCAACTCTGAAGCACAGGTTCAGAGTATTCTTTTAATGCAAGTGTTAAAGCCCTTTGTGAAAATTTCCCAATTCTTGGCTGCTGAAGAAGATAAGAAAACCTGCTTCCTAAGCTTACTATTGCTGCCACACAAGATACCATCCTATCCTGAGGCAGCAAGGTTGGACTGGACAATCTCTTCAGGTTCTGCCCGCTCCATGTCCATGTAAATGCTCATGCACGTGCCAATTCCACTCCTCCACTATTATTATTATTAGAAAATACTTAGGAGTATTTTTTTATCTGCCAACAGCTTTTCCAAACTTGCTAATCTCACTACGATGCTCACCGCCATCAACAATATGAATAAAGAGGGCCAGCCTTGTTCACAGCTGCTGACTCTTGATAACAACACACACAACAAGTAGGGTGCGCACCAAGTCCACGTCCGCTTGCACGGGCAGCTTTCTTCCCCACCACAAAAGGTTAGAGGCTAAAGAGCCAAACAACAACAAAAACCAAGCTAAAAATATTTTTACAATTTGTCAATGCTCTCACCATAAGAAAGGCATTTTTCTTGCCACTGAAAGGTAATTTGAATTTGTAGATTTCCACAGAGAGTCTTTCTGTCAGCAGGACAATTGTGTTCTCAACTTTTTACAAACACTGGCTGCAACAAGAAACAGAGGACTGGTGCTTCAACTGAATAACATACAGTTTAATATACTGGAAACCTCAGTAGTATCTTCAGTGTTAACAAGAACATGCCCATAACCCACCCTCAACTGTTGTTAAAAGAATCTGTGCAAGTATTTCATTGAAGTTTTCTCTATCCGTCCACATATTTCACATCCCCATCTCACACAATCAGATGCTGAGATGGAATTTGCTTACTCCAGATGCCAAAGAGAATCAACATCTTGAGTGAGTCAGCTCATTATCCAGCTTTCACTTTAATGCCAAGGTGAACCGTATTTCCTCAGGTCCCAGATTACACATAACAACACACATACCTTCAAGTAGTGAGTGAAGCAAACATGAGTATGGGTAGAGGAACACACATGGGGACTACTCCCAGATGGGAAACAGAAATGGATGAACACATTGGAGTGTTCTGCAGATGCAGCTGGAGCACAATACGTACACAAGCATCAAAGCAAAGCAGCGACATGCTCATAAGAAGTCTTGGACTACTTGGTGATGATCTAGCATCTCTCATGGCTGCCATGGCTGCCAGCCAGCTGGCTTTCCTTCATAAGTGTCATTTCAGAAGCTACCAAAAGCCCACGACCATTCTACCTGCCCATTTACCCAGCCACAGAGCCTCAGGAGCCCGTACACTTCCTGCTCTGCAAAGATTCCCCAGGGTGCCATGCAGTAGTGTAACCATTATGACAACCTCTTCAGAGCTCATTAATTGAATATAATTGCATCTATGAGGCGAAAAAACATCCTGATATGAAAAACACAAGCCCTGGCCATGGGGAAGAGTGGGGAATGAAACCCTCGCAAATTGCTTTTTCTTAACGCAAAGAATTTTACGTGAGCAAAACTGCCGTGACAGAGATGCTCCTTTGCAAAACACCCGGACTCCTCACACGATGAAGCATCTACTAGCAGCTCCGCCCTGAGAGCCACGGCCGCAGAACCAGCCACGGAGAAGGTCGTGCGGCTTCACCCCACGCGTGCCCGACGCCGCC
>VZZY01015755.1:82987-123705 GCA_013400335.1 Eurystomus gularis
GGCGGAGGGCCGCTGCGGCAGCCGCCATGCCAGCCAAGGCGGGCGACAAGCACCGGCAGGTAAGGGCTTGTCCTGAGCGGGCATCATAGCACGGCGGCGCCGTGGTGACGTCACCACCGGCACCGTGACGTCAACCTCCCCCACCCGAGGGGCGTCCCTGCAGCGCCTCGTGCAGCAGGAGATGGCGGCTCACACGAGGGAACGTCGCTCTGCCGCCCGCAGCTCCTGCTCAGAGTGGGTGCCACAGTGTGACACCACAGTGTGACACCACAGTGTGACACCACAGTGTGACACCACGGGTGTGACAGCAGACCCGCGATGACATCACCGTTCCCAGAGCAACCACACGTTACATCGCCATGCGTACCACAGCATGTTTCCATCAAGGTTGCCCCACCGACCTGTAACGCTGCAGGGTGGGGTGACATACCGGGCTCCTCTTGGCGCCGAACACTGCAAGGCTACATCATGTTGCATCGCTCTGTCCTTGCACTGAGGTGTCATCACCCTCCCAGTGATGGCGCGCATGCTCCATGGCATTTCTACATACTCTTTTCAGGCAGACCAGCGTGCCCCAAAGCCGCAGCCTCCCACACTGTGTCACTGTACTGTTGCAACCCTGTGAGACTACAAAGTCCTCAGATGTCATTGTCATGCCATTTCATCACTTACAGCATGTGACACTTCCAGAGTAGGTTCTAATGTGCCCGAGGTGTCTCCAGCCTGCCAAGGAATCTTCCAGGGACACTGAGCAGATAGACTGAAATCCATTTTTTTAAAAAAGTTTTAAAAAATCCTTTAAGTTATGTGTAGCTGTAACTTTTACTGCTTTCCTTTTGTTATACTATTTGGTATTTTCTGAGTTCAGACAATGAAGTGAGGCCATCTGCTGACCTCCATGGCCCTCTCCCTACTCTGGGAGCACCGGGGTGTGTGGATGTGTTTGTGAGACCTCATTGTCTGCCTTTGAGCTCAGCATGGGCATGTCTGTGTGCATCCCCTTGCAAGCAAAAGGCTTTGTCAGATTCATTCCTGGATCTGATCTACTATGAAAATTTGATTTTAAAAAGCATTTGATTTAAAAGCAGAAGATGACCTGGCTGATAAAACCGTTTTTCTACCAGGTTTAGGTCAATCCCAACACATTTGGTCTTTGAGGTGGCAGGAAGAGGGTTAGCATAGGTGGCCAAGGAGTGACTGAGAACAAACACCCTGCTTCCTCAGTCCAAAACATGTGCCAGAAAGCCATGTTCAGATCAGCCATGTTACCAGATCAAGGTGAGCAAAAGGAAGAAAAGAGGGACCAGCATGATGTTCCAAAGCTGTGAGGTGGTATCTGAGATCTATGGGCAATCCTCAGTGGTCTGCAAGGGGATCTGGACAGCAGGAGCTCTTTCAACGAGGGAACAGCAGCCCGTGCTAATCATCTGATCCTCATTTCATTAACCAAGAGTGTTTCATCTTGTCTGTGGTTTATCCGTGCCACAGCTGTATAGATTCTGTACAGAACTATGTGACTTCTAAAGCCTAAGCTAGTAAACCTCAATAAGCATGAGCTGCTTTTGCAGAGCCCAGACACATCTACCTGCTACTACAGCCCAGGGTTGGAGCCCAAAATCCAGAAGTACTGAAATGGTTCCTTATGACCCCTGAGGTCTCTGGGAGCCATCTGTGTGTTTCTGCACGTGTGGCAAGAGGGCTTGTGGGCCTTAGAGTAGACCAGAGTAAGAGAGGGGACCACTGTGATATTTCTAACCTTCTGCATACAAAGGGCTTAATAAATTTCACAAAGAGCACAAATTCAGAACCAAAACCCACATCCAGTCCTAGATAATGAAGACATTAATGCTAAAATTGTAAAAGACATTAATAATAATAATGCTACAAACTAAACCTGGGATGAAATGCTTGCTCTAAATTTCAGTTTCTTTTACTTTTAGAATTTCTATATAAATATTTTCCATCATTTTCAGTAGCCTTTATCTCAAATATTCTTAAATGGAGAGGCTTTGATTCACATGGTATTTAAAAAACTTAATGTGCTATAAAGGCATTTTATTTAAAAGCTCTTGAAACATCATAAACTGTTTCAGATTTTTTGCTTTTCACACATCTCTCATTAAAATAACTTTAAAGACCGTAATTTTATCTTGTATTGTCTTTCCTATATTTGCCTTGAGTGTATTAAATCTGATGACTGTTTCATGTCCTTTTATCTACTAGAATATTCTTGCAGTGGAGGAATTGTGTGGTTGACTAGCTGACTCTAGAGTCCGGAGGCTTTTGCCTCATTTTCCCTGACTCAAAATACACCCCATATCTCAGTGGCTTTGGGAGTCCGGGGACTAGACAGCTGTGCCTTTGCACTTCTCACTGCCCAGTCAGGGCCTGATGATTGATATTTACTGAGCCCAGATGGCCACTGTAAAATTAATTGATGAGTCAAAGTCTAGATCCCAATTTTTGACAAGAAAACCTCCTTTGAAGATGAGTAAACTCCCACACTTCTCCCTTATACATGTTCCTCCTCTTTGCCAGTGTTTGGAGCGAGGCAGGAAACAAGTCTGCTACTTGCCCATGAGGCTCGTTTTTCTGCTGAGCATCTTTTCCCTAGGCTTTCTGTCCTTGTCCTTTTCATTGCTAATTCTCATCTAGCACTTTCCGTGCTTTTCATTCCTCTGTTTCCTATATATTGCTTTGTTCTGCTCTGCCTCCTAGGTTTTTCATTGCTGACTGCTTTCCCTTTGAAAATTTTCTTCTGAGATTATTCTCAAAGCTGAGATGGTTACCTAAATGCTATTAGGTCCTTCCCTTTTACTGCGTGTCACTTCCAGCCCCTTCTCTGCTTTCACAGCTGTGTGTTCAAGTGCTTTGTGATCAATTCTTCTTATTTCCTTCTTCTTTTCCCTTACAGGTGGTGGTTGCCTGCCCTTCTTCTATGCCTGTCTTGTATCTGCCTTCTTCTTTGACATCAGTTTCTTGCCTTATGTCGCTCTTTTTTACTTTTCCGGGTGACTTCAAGCTCTGGTTCAGTCTGCAGCTATCTGATGTCTTTTTCTTTGAAAGAAATCTCCCATATTCCTGTGTGAAAATAAGTGAAAGAAACATGTTGCAATGTTCAAAGTCTTAAAATAATTGGGTATGTGTGGATCTTTGTGTTCCCAATGCAGCTCTGTAAATAATAATGCTTGTGCTCTGTAAATAATAATACTTGTGTATACTCTGTACTTAACCTCCTTCCTTTCCAGTCTGAAATGTGTTAGGCACAACTGAGCTCCACAGCATTTCAGAAAGATGTAGAATTACAGAAAGGCATAAGCCAACATCCCTGCATCAGACTGAAGGGAAGAGTTAGATTCTTAGCGCCCCTGAAAATGAGGTCTTGAGTATGACAAACAGGACACTCAGAAGTGTAATATTCTTTAAAAACACTGACCTGTGTGGCATGTGCATGGTTACGCAGAATGTTGTTGATAGGACAGGGAACAGCACCCTGTTAGCCTGGTTGTCAGTCCCATGCATGGTCCTGGGTGGTGAGAGAAAGTGGCCAACAATTTTTACATCGTCATTTTAAACATGGTTATCAGGTATGCAGCTGGAGGTGTTGGTTCTAGATTTCCATGTCTTTGTTTTGTGGCTCATGGAAAAGCCTGTGTAAGCAGGATAGGGCACCCTGTGCTGCTGTGCACCTCCATGGCCGAACCCACACCAAGGAGAAGCAAGACTTGGTTATGGTTTCTTAACTGACTCCATACACTTTGCATTTATGGTGTGTAGAACCAGATTGTCAGCAACAGGTCACTTACGCAGTATTAAGAAAGTACCTGAATTTGGAGAGGGAGGTATTCCTTGTTACATTGTGGTGTTACACCCACTGACTTGTAAGCAGCTTCTCTGCTCTTCACCGAGTTGTCAAAGCGAAATCTAGTAGACCCCCTAAACCAAATAGACCCACTCCCCAAACACAGTCAGCAATCAGATGCATCTTGCTTTTCTGTCAGCAAAGACTTTTAAAGTGCTTACTAGCTCTGAAAAACACATTAAACTGTCCATGGGATTTAAAATAAACACTCAGTTTAGTGTCCCTCAGAAAATAGGTTATAAAATGTGTTGGCACCTATCTCTTAAAATGGCATCCTTAGTGTGTGTAAATGGATCTCTGCTGCAGGGCGGGCCGGAAGTCACTTCGCTTCCTTTGGCTTTGTTTCTGTTCTGTGCTTCTCTGCTCCTTGTGCTGAGCAGTGGTTTATTATGGAATCTGCCAGTATTTACAACAAGAGTAAAAGCCTAGCAGGAAATTATTAAATGGTTTTACAGAAATGTCAAGCTTAGCTCTTATAATGTCTCTCCCTCTTCCCTTCAGATTCCTACAAGAGGCTGTGTTCCTCTCCTTTTTTTCATATTACGTGTTAGCCTCTGTTCTGTGCTCCAGAAGAAGTGGGAATGATAATGTCTCTGCTCAGGAAGATGAAGTAAAGTTATCAGGAGCATTCTATGACTGCTCAGCCTTGAAGTCTGATTGTCTTACAGTGACAGCTAGCATGAGGAGCAGAAAGGCTGCAGGAATGTCTCTTCAATTATGTTAAAAAAAATAGTCTGGGTTTGTCATTGCTCTGATGAGTGTTTCATTAATATGTAGTCGATTTTCAGCCCTTGGAAAATTTGCTTAATACAAAATGACAGTTCAGTTTTGCAGTGTAATCATCATCCCTGCCTCTGAATTTTCCAGTGTATTAGGCCGGATCTGCAAGTCCAGATCTCCTCAGCCCACCTTATGCTTTAAGCATATGGAGAAATTTCACATTACCTGAGGAGTTACTGTATAGTCATGTGTCTGGCTCCCCATCACACTATGGCCAGTTGCAAGAGCTTGTCTGGAAGGGGCAGTTTAATCTGACAGTATAGAATAAGGATGTACCACCCAGCAAAGGCTATAGTGAGGAACTTCATCCTGGATGGCAGACAGCACATGTGGTAGCATCATTGCACCTCCTACTTGATTAGTCAGGGAAGGCCTTGGATCTAAATGTGAGGGATGGACACATTTCATCCTGAAGGGTTTCTGCAGTCACAAATCCAGGATTCAACTCGGTTCTGAAATGAACACTTGCTCTTGAGAGTACATCTCTACTTACTAGGACACCAAGATGCTTAATTTACCATCAGCATTGACACTGGCAAGTCAAGAGATTTTCCGCAGCAGAGGATGAAATAATGGAAAAATAGGGCCACAGAAAATACATGTTAAAAAAGAACTAGACATGATTGTTCCAGGACTTGGAAAAAGCTTCAGAGCTTTTGCTGTTCTGTTAATAAAGTAGGTACTGATAGTCCTGTCTATTTTGTATAAATTTTGTTAATGAGTCTCAGATCAGCAATTAGTGGCTGTCACATCACCAACAAAAAGGTACAGTAATAATCGCTGTGGATAGAATATGCGAGAATAAGACTTAAATTTTCCTCATTGCAGGCCAAGCTGGAAACATGTTAATAGTGTGTTGAGAGCAAAAGCTCCACTAGACGTTGCATCTCTTTGGTGCTTGCCCTCCCGTTACCTGTTTCTAAGATACGGAAATAAGATAGCTCTTACAAAATGCCAGCCTGGGAGAGCCTTTTCATTTACAGCAATGTACTTTGGAAAGTAGCCAACAGTTTCTTCTCATCTTAGTTTTCCTGTTTTACAACTCAAACCCCCTCCACATTTAGAGGAATTTCATTTGGAGACAGCCCAAACATCTTAGCTAAAAATGCAATTGGAAGTGCTTGTTGGATAGGTCAGCAACAGGAGAACTTCCTGCTGAAGGACTCAATTTTGCAGCAATTTGCACCTTTTGATGGCTTGTCTGTACTAGTGGGAGCTCTGGCAAGGGAAAGGAAAATTAAATGCCATTTAAAAGATCACTTTTCACTTGTTTCCTCTCTTCATCTGTATAATCCTTTTGGGTTACTGTATCGTTGCTGTAGTCAATAGTCAATTTGTCTTGTAGCATAGCAGATGTCTTAGCCGAGGAGGAATTTCTAGGTGCTGCTGTCATAAACACATCCTGGAAGAAAGGACCAGAGAAGGGCAGTTACTTGAGTTTTCTGTATCCTTAGTTTAAGTGTTGTGACTGCTATGGGTTTCTAATAGCTTTTCGCTGTGGGAACTATGGTAATCTGTTAGTTTATTTAAGGTAAGATGGTCATCAGAGTAAAAGATGTTTAGCATGCACAGACTCTCATTCTGGCATTTTTCGACCTAGCAGTGGAGCACCTCCCTGGGTGATCAGTTATAAGAGTGACCTGGAGGTGAGAAACTCTTTGTAACTCCCTAATGCCTCCTACCCATTCCTGAGCTCCCTAGCAACAGTGTCTCATTTTTCCTGATTTAAATTCCTTATAATTATTCACACTCTTCTTTTTGTTAATTATTATTATTATTAAAGGCAGGAATAGTAGCACCATTTATCAGGAAAATTTAGGAAGACTTGATTTTTTCTGTAGCAAGACAGTTTAGGTAGAATTTGCTAATATGTAACTGTTTGGACTGAAATGTTCTTTGATGAGTGTCTGACTTGGACTATGCATTAAAAAAGTAAATACTCTAGGTGCTGAACAGCATAAACCAAGATACTAGTAGCAACTTACTGTCTGAACTCTGTCCGCGCTTGCAAGCCTGGGAGAGCATAAGTGAGGCAGGGAACCTACAAAAAACAAGTGTGTGATTATGGAATTAAGCTGTGTATCATAATGCCTGTGCCCAATGAGGTGAATTGAAGGTTGCCTCAGCAACCTTAATTCTCGCATTTTCTAACTTCTGAATGCTTCTCTTTGAAATGCTAATAATAGTCTGTTAACTTTTTTTTTTTCTGTAGCTAATTATATAACAGCAAAAATGTGCCTGAATTTTAGAAATGTGTATGAAAGCCAGTCATTGTATGAAAGCACAAGAAAGATGTGGACGTATTGGAGCGTATCCAGAGGAGAGACACCAAAATGATCAGGGGAATGGAGCATCTCTCATATGAAGACAGGCTGAGGGAGTTGGGGTTGTTCAGGCTCTGGGGAGACCTTATACTGACCTTCCAGTACCTGAAGGGGGCCTACAGGAAGGCAGGGGAAGGTCTGTTCACAAGGGTTTGTAGTGATAGGACAAGGAGTAATGGTTTTAAGCTAGGAAAAGATAGATTCAGGTTGGATATTAGAAACACGTTCTTTAATGCAAGGGTCATAGAGCACTGGAATGGGCTGCCCAGAGAGGTGGTGGAGGCCCCATCCCTGGAGTCATTCAAGGTCAGGCTTGATGGGGCTCTGAGTAACCTGACCTAGGTAGATGTCTCTACTTGTGTAGGGAGGTTGAACTAGATGACCTCTAAAGGTCCCTTCCTGCCTGAAACATTCTATGATTCTATGATTGTCCTGAGCATCTTGCTGGTGAATATACAATCATTCTGTTGATTCACAGTTATAGTTTATTGGTATGGTGGATGCATCTGTGACCTCTTCCCTGTTGCACAAACACTGTGCAATGTGGAGCAAAGAAAAAGCTGTCAGAGCAAGAGGATTACATCTTAAATAATACCTTACGGATAACACATTGGTACAGTAAAAGGAAGAATGAGGAAGCAATGGCCATCATTCTGAGCTGTGGTGGCAGGACACCTACTACCTGGGTGCTGTTGAGGACTCTTTACAACTAATGTGCCAGAGAGGTGTTTCAAGGAAAGGTGTGAAGGCCAGTGTGCTGGCTTCAGAAAGATTTAGAGGAAACAGGAGCTTGCAAAAGAAATAGCAAAAGAACAAAGCACAGATACAGCAATACCTGATTTAAGAGGGGATGTAAAAGATTTTCTGTTCTTAACTGACCCATGTTTGCTCTCCACCTTGCTTCTTATAATAGTTTTAAACAGATCTACTAGTTTTGGTGAGTGCTGCCTAGTGTTAAAATTGCCAAAATACTAGGATTTCATCTTTTCATGTGTGTATCACCTTCTAGCTGGATCCCAACAGTTTTTAGGTATTTTGGGATGAACCTTCCATGGCATAGGCTGCAGTAGCACACCCGTGCAGAATGATGCTTGCATCCCAAAGGCTATCTTCTG
This sequence comes from Eurystomus gularis, assembly GCA_013400335.1. NCBI lineage: Eukaryota > Metazoa > Chordata > Aves > Coraciiformes > Coraciidae > Eurystomus > Eurystomus gularis. Next base: position 91,069 of record VZZY01015755.1, read on the forward strand.
GTTTTTATGCTGAATTCTGCAGAGTATTGAATCAAGTAGAGCTGCAGTCTTTACCTTCACTGGCCAGAGTCCAGGATATCTAACAAATAAAATATTCAGCTTTTGATGCTGTTGAAACAGGTGTCTGTGCTGTGAGGGATGGTTTGTCTAGGCAGGAGATGAGAGTTTTGCTGAAGGACCCTGGAATGAGGTAAGGACCAACACTTTCCTAGATTCTGCTACCACCTGCCAGACAAACCTCTCCTCACCTGCTCCAGGTATGGTTGTCCTGTCTTGGTGTAGCACATATGGAAGTAAGCCCAGGGCCTACACTGGACAGTGCATGCTGCCTCCCATCTTCCCTCCTCAGATTTAGTGCACTTTTGGAGTTGGCTAACTGTGTCCATACTATGCAGCACTTGGCCAAGGATCTGTGTGATAACCAAGGAGCTTTAAGGCATAGCTGTTCTAGTTGGAGGGTGCAATTGGAGGCTTTTTTTAGTTCAAAATACCAGAGATAATAAGTGCAATTTTGTAACTGTCCTGACAGTCATGTTCTTGCTCCCTGCTGTGGGGAACTACTTCACTTATTTCTTAGGGAGCACTGAAGCAAGCTGCCACAGTCAGAGAGAGAGGTCTGGCAGTAAAGTAGGGATGGGGAAAATGGAGAATTGTGGTAAGTCCCACCAGCTGATGCAATGAGACCTCTCCTTTGAACACCCCCTACCAGTCGTACACAATGGGATCTGGTACTCTCAGCTACCCTTTGATAAAGGGTAAAAACATGCATGGTATCAAAGTTAAGATTTTCAGAGCCTGGTTATTTTAAAAAATAGTCTGTAACCTTTTTTACCCTCAAAATCTTGTTTCCGGGCAAAGAGGAGGCACACCTTATATATATGTAAAACTAAGAATTTAATGTTTGTGTGACTGAAATCCTAGTCTAAACATTATCATCAGCCCAGATGTAATTATTACAGGAAATAAGAAGTAATTCTGTGCAAAAATAATAAATAATAATAATAATGCAGTTAAAATCATTGCATGCAAACTTCTCAGTTTCTACCCCTTTTCTGGTATTGCTCTCACCCTTCTTCTGATCCTCTGGTTCCCAAGGTTGATGGTTTCATTTTGCTGTCATTGGGGATGTTATGACAAGCTGTCAGCGTCTGGGGTCCTTCACTGGGAACAATAAGATGTCCATGTTGATGGTTTCTTCTTCACTCTAGGACCCACTCAGAGTTTCTTTTAGCTAACTTTCACTTTCACACGCTTCTATTTCTTCATTGGTCTGGTGTTCCACGTTACACCTGCTGTTACTGCATATGTGAAGTGCTGGGGCCCAAATTGTGGGCCCCAAGTTGGAGTTGACCTGTGGACGAGTCACAACCTAGCAAAATGTTTTGTTGTTTCTGTTGGCTTCATGTTCCAGAGGCAGAACCTGGCCCACCTGTGTCTTTGTGGCTCCACCCTCACCCAGGTGGTCCTGGTTGGGGTGGTGGGTGAGGCCAAGATTATATTAACCAGGAGCCAATTAGTTAGAAGAGCTTCCTGTTGGGTGTGGCTTCTGTTGGGGCTGGCTGCATCTTGCCAAGCTCTCACAGTGGTGTCCTTTCATATGAAGGGTCACTGAGGAGCCATCTCTGTCTGCTGTGTCCAGCAGGCGATGCTGGCACCGCAGTGGGCAGCGGAGGAGCTGGGCCCACAGGACCCTATGGCAGGACTGTCTGAAAGAAGGCTTCCGAGGGGATGTTGCTGAGTTCAGTGTTGGCCTGTGTGATCAGGCAACTGATGGCAGTGTAAAATGATGATGGCTGAACCAGCACAACAATATGACGCTTTTAAAGTGTGCTAGATACTATTATTTGGTTTCTTTGTTACCCCTAAACCCAGCCATGTCCAGTTCACCCTGTCTGCAGATCTGCATTTCTCTAACTGGCCAGTGGTGAGATGCTTACAGCTGTGGGGTCTCTGATGCAAAGCCTGTGTCGCGTCTCTTTATCATCCCCTTCCTGCGCTCCCCTATGCCACCTCCTGTCTCTCTCTCGTACCAGGCCTGTTCTACATCGTTAAGTTACAGTCGTAAAGCCATGATGGTATCGTACAAAGACAAAACAAATAAAGCAAATTAGCCATAGGCCCCTGGTTGATTAGAAAAGTTGTTCACACTCTACCCTAAAAACACTTTATGGTGTGGGGAGCAGGGCAGGGTTTGTGCTGCTTCCTTCCAGTACACTCTAACTCTAGCTTTTCTTCAGTGTCACTTTTGGATTTTTATACAGTTGCAGATGTTTATTCACAGGTGGCTCTTCAGATTATGTTAATTGAAATTGAGCAACTGCCAAAACCAATTACCTTTGTATTACCTTGTCAATAATTTTGCTGCTGGTTAAATGCTTTTATAGACTCATTTAGAAAGTGTAATAATGACTAGGCTTTGTTTCCTGTTTAGATTTTTATTTTTATTTGGGTCTAAAGAAAATTATTATATGAAAATCTGTTTTAAATTTTGTTGCTTAAATCACATGTAATCCACAGGTAGCATAGTCCTTGTAGGATAGGATGCTCTGTTGCCCGTTACCAAGCAATCACATGGAGGGAGACAAGACGGCTGTGTAATTCAGTGGTCTCAGTAGTGGTTGTGATGCCAGGGCTCCTGGATCTCTGCTCTGCTACCAGCTGGTAGTAGATTATAAAGGAAATGTTACAACTCTTTATTTTCTCGACCTGAGTCATAACAATTTGTATTTCAAAGTAAGGCACATTTTCTAAGCATAGAAATGTATCAGTCTGGTCATTTTTCATCTCTTTTAGTATATATCTTCTGGAATAAAAATAATCCCTGATGCCTTGTTACTAGCAGCAGTTTTACATGGCTTAGCTTATACAAAGAGAGAAAACACTGGAAGTCAAAGCCTCACATCTCTGCTACAGTTTGTTCTCCGCTGAAAATATATCTTTTTAGAATTCCTATTGTCAAGCCTTAACAAGAAATGGGGCTTTAGTGATAGGACGAGAGATTATGACTTTAAACTGAAAGAAGGTAGATTTAAATTAGATCACTATGAGGGTGGTGAGCCACTGGAAGAGGTTGCCCAGAGAGATTGTGGATGCCCCATCCCTGGAGGTGTTCAATGCCAGACTGCATCGTGCTTTGAGCAACCTGGTCTAGTGGAAGGTGTCCCTGCCTAAGGCAAGGGACTTGGAACTAGATGATCTTTAAGGTTCCTTCCAACCCTAACTGTTCTATGATTCTGTCATTTAGAAGCAAAACTTGGGGATACTGGGTCAAAGTAATTATACCTGCTTAATTGTTTAATACATAGGAAGCAGATGGTAGAAGTGAATATTTAATTTTCATAATGAAGTAGAATCATGAGAGGATTATAGAAATCTCTGTAGAGACTCATGCTCCTTAAGTTGTTCATAAGAGGTATGAAAAAGAGAATTAACAACAGATAATGCGAATAACCTGGGTTTTCAGCAGAAGAACTAGGAAAACCAGATGAAAGCAGCAAGTGGCAGACTTAAAAAGCAAGCAGCAGTTCTTTGTATTATCATGTAGTTGTACCATGGGAGTCCTTGCTATGAAAGTTGTGCATGCTAAAAATGATCACCGATTTCAAAATAACTGAATAAATTTCTGGAGAAAAAAGGTTCACTGAAATGAAATTTAAAAAAACAAGCATTTCTGGTTCAAGTCCCTGTGGAAAGTAGAGAGGGCATCATGGAGAAAGCCCCATATATATCTTCTTTTAAATATTGTTGGAGAGAGATGCTTGGATAAGAGGACCTTTGATCTGAGCTGAAAGTCACATTCTAATGTTATTGTAAAGAAAATCAATAAACCCATGGGAGCTTGCTCCCCCATCTCTTTTGTTTTCTTTCCCTCTTCTCTAGTATCCCCTTCTTTCCTGTAACAAAGTCAAACACTTTTCCAAGTAACTCCTCTGCTTTTCCCATCCCATCCAATCCCATTCCATCCAGTGTTATCCGGGATCCATCCTGAAACTGTTCTTGCCAAGGTTTCTAGTGTTTTCTCCTTTCATTGATTTATCAATTCTCTCTCCCTCTGTCTTCTGGATTCTGGGTCCTGTCTATCCCTCAGTGTCTTCTGAAAAAGATCCTTTTTGTTTCCTCTCCCATTTCTGTAAAGTTTTCATAAAACCTTGTCACCAGTGACCTTCTGTTATTCCTTAACCTCTAGGTAATCATCTCCCTTAGAAATACTCTGGAAGGTTCTCTGTAAACAACTATTTCACTGTTTTCCTTAAAGCCTGTTGTATTTTTTTTTTCTATGCTGTGATGTGCTCAGGGAGGTTGGCAGTGATTAATTTCCCAGCTGCTCATCAGTGTTTTTAATGTTTTTTCAGCACTCATGGCTTTGTAGGTGTGGATCTGCTGTCTTCAGCCTCATTGTGGCGTGCAAGCATCTGGGGCAAGAGCAGCTTGTGTATTTGAGTAAGGCACTAGAACCCAGTGTGTGTGACCTTTAGGTGTATCACGGGTAGGCAGTAACAGGGATAGAGTATAGCACTGATAGACTGCTCTCTTATGTTATGAAAGCGACTACCTTTCATTCAAATGATTTATAGTCATTATACTATATTATATGTTTGGCTTTTGAAACATACAATTGGAGCAAACATTAATAAGCACATTAAGCTTATTCTGTGTTGGTTAAATAAGGAAACAAAGTGCTTTGAAGGTTTACACTGGGTGTGTTCTTGCTGCAGGGTCAGAGTGGACCTTCAGGAAAAAAGGCAGTACCACCAAGGCCTGCTAAAGCTGCATCTAAAAAACGGGTAAGATCCACAAATCCATGAGTCTTAAAAAATGTTTTTTTCTTCCTATGAGATGGAAACTAGATTCATTCTGAATAATGGCTTGTTTTATGGAATTGGTAACATTCCAACTGATTTAACAGTAAGGGGTTGCTCTAGATTTCCACTGGGAAGGGAATTACACTAGCAAGTTACTGTAAAAATGGCAAAAAATGAAGGCACAATTTAGGTAAAATGCAATATGAAAGGATTAAAATAAAATGTTTAGGATGCAAATTCCAAAATATAAGCTGAGATAGACTGTGAGAAAACCGCCTGCTTGGTTTAGAAAATTCAAAACAAAGCCCTTATTAACTTATTGAACAGAAATACAAGCATTAGAGAAAGTAATGTCAACTTTTTGACTCTAAGCCTCATGGTAATGTTTTTACTGTTGGGCAAATAAATGCTTGGAATACCCTTATTTAGTCTGCCTTCCTCTTATTTAGCTCCATTGGGACAGATGGAAAAAGGACAGGTTTTGTGACTTTAAATAGGCATGGTGATAAACAACATTTCGCCTTCTTAGGACAAATCACAGTCTCATTAAATGTTCCTATTTTGACCCTTTAAAAATGAGAAGTTATTTACTTTTAAATTAAAGACATAAAATGTTAAACCCACAACATTTTTTATCTGATTCACTAGGGAAAACAGACACTGAACTAACTGGCATTGAATTGTGTATGATAAATATCCTACAAGTAGGTGTTTGTGTGGGGAGCGTTAAATCACAAGCAACTGTTCTGCCGTCATAGTCTTTTATCACAGTGCCTGACCTTCCTTACAGCTTGCCTCATTTCAGCTCCCTTGGGGAAAAAAAAAGGTCTGCAGCCTGTGCCTTTCACCGGGTGCCTAGCATATGCAGAATCCTCTGTTACTTTCAGCCGCTGCACATTTTTACACAGCGTTGTGCTTTTTACCTTTGTGGTGCTCTGCAGATAGCACAGCTATACTGGGTCCAGTCTCTGTACCTGCAACCAGCCTTCACTTACACCCTGAACTCCCCGACAACTCTGTATGGCTACAAAGTTTAGCAGACCTGAGAGAACTGCATTTAAAAGAATGATTGATTTGTTTTAAGTCAACCCATTACACATTTCAAACTGAGGGATAAATTTTGCCTGGGGCAGTTAAACACTTTAATCAGCAACTTTGTGTTCTGGCAGTTTATCTGTAATGACAATTAATTGAAATTCATCCCTGCAGTGATTCATTTTCCTGTTAATGATACCATATCATGACATCAACCCAAGCTCAACCCAAGGAGAGCAGCTCTCTCTGTTGGGAGAAAGCAGACCTGCTGCTTTTATAGGAAAATGGTTAACATTTCTTCAGGAGCTGCATCCATGCAGCTTTGTATCTTCAACTAATTTCTAAGTGTAGCTTATACAATAGCACTTCAGAAGTAATGGCAGGTGCTTGACTTGTACCGTTGCATAGTCCTAAAGTACAGTTCATTTGGGTGTTCTATTGTCAAAAGAAACAGAATTGCTGAGTTTGAAACTGAAATATAAGTGGAGTGACTTCCGTTTTTTTATAGGAGTTACTCCAGTTTTGTTACAGGCCAGGAATTATCTTCAGACAGTAGTTCCTCAGACCCACTGAACTCTTGCTTGCAAGTGTAACCATTCAACAGTCTTCAGATGTGGGCCTGCCGTTTGGGTTTATTTGTTCTGCTCAAAGCACAGATGGGTGGGGGAATGAGGCTTTTGCCTCCTTGCCCCATTCCTGGAGAAGTGCTCCTTTGGAAGGGAGCAAAACACCCACTGTCTTGGTGCACTAACAGGCTTGTTGTTCCTGTGCTAGGATGAAGACGGTTCCACTGAAGTGGGAGAGGGTGTAGATGAATGGGCAACAGCAAAGACTCTAGTCAAACCCCCAGATCAACTGGAGCTGACTGAAGCTGTGAGTAAAACAATGCCTGTAGTTGTCATGAGATGTGTACAAAACTCCATAAGATGAGGCTTACTTCTAACCTGTTTGCTTTTTTAGGAAATTCTGTAAGAGTAAAACTCCAGTACTTGCTAATGTACAGTGTCTGCAGCATAAACTGAAATGGCTTTCAGCAGGAAAACAAGGAGAATGTGCTTTGAAACAGTTCTAGTGTAAATGCATGGAGTTGATCCAAGAGGAGAATGGGGTTGGGGCTTCACTGAGATAAGGAGAGCCCCAGAGCCAGCCCTGAGCATTTCAGGTGCCTGTGTGTGATACACAGGACAAGGAGGTGTCCTACAGTTCCTTGGCCTTTTCTTCTCATCTTGGCTCAGTAGAATTGCAATCAGCCACCCCTTCAGCTGCAATGGTCTCTCCCTTCCCTCTGCCTTGTAAAACTCTAGCATTCTCCTTGTCCTCCAAGTAGCTCTCAATGGAAAGCTATACGTACTTCCCCACACACAGGTAGTGAAAACAGTTAACACTAGTACTGTTCTTGGTTTACGGTGGTCAGTCCCGCAAGCATTGCTACTGAGCTTATTGTTTATTCTGGTTTTGGACAGTGTATGCTCCAAGACACAGATTGTCTTTCTTGCCCTGTAGAATGCAGCTAGAATTTTTCAAGTGCTACCATAGCTTAGATAAGAAGTAACATGGCAGGTAAAGAATTCCAGAAAGCCCATTGAAATACTGTGGTAGGAAGTGGGATGATGGTTTTGAATTCCACTCTGAGCTAGCTTGGCTCCAACCATTGCTCTTGTGGAGGCATCAGCTGCACATGAGGTACCTGCAGCGAACTGAACATCAAAGAACTGAGCATAAACCTGGTGATTTTTGTATGTGGTATATTGTATTAATAGTGGAGTTTTATTTATTATATTATTTTTCTTCTTTCCAAAGGAATTAAAAGAGGAATTTACACGCATCCTAACAGCTAATAATCCCCATGCTCCCCAGAATATCGTCAGATACAGCTTTAAAGTAAGTGTGGCATGACCTGTAAAACAAGGATGAGATTTTTTGCAATTAACAGGTTTTGTGTTTTCCATTGATTTATACCCTTTTCACATGGCTTCATCTTGTTACATATTTACTGCTAATGGTTCCTAAAGGGGTTTTACAGAATAGAAGTCTAAAAGTATTGATGTATTTGTACAGAAGTAGAATGTAAAAATTACTCAACAAGATCTGGCAGTGAATGTAATTAGTGCAGCTAATCTCAGGCAGTAACTTTTCCCATTCTGTGTTGGTTAGAGGACAAAAGGCAATACTGTACTCAGTCTGTAAGACAGTTATGCCTCAGTATCCTCGCATCAAGATTCAGTTGTTTGAATTATAGGAGAGCTCAGAAATGTGCTTTGTGAAATCACTGACAAGAGCTCTATTCATGATGAGTAGGAGTGAGCAAGGGAGTGTGCATCAAAGACTGCCAGGGAACATCCAGGAGTCACAGCTTCACATCTGTGTGCAGGAAATGTGCTGCATTGCCCTGGAGCAGCCTTCTCCTGCTAGCATGTAGAGCTGTCAGCACAGACTGCCGCAGGGGGAGGGTGGAACCATGGCTTTGCCTCCCACTTCTCCCTTGGAAGGAGGGGTGCCCTGAAAGAAGGGACAGCTCTGGCATTGGATTATCCCCAGTCTTAGGCAGGGAACAGCCAACCAGGTCAAATACTCTCTGAGCTTATCTCATCTCTGTGCTACTGTAACTAGCTTGACCAACCATTACATGAGATCATCAGAGAAAGGAAATCAGCCTTGTGGAAGAAAATAAATTCGCCTTCTTTTCTATTTGGAGTTGATGTTTTCAATACTTACGGGATAGAAACAGGTTATGAATGATCCATATCTTCAAATCCTCCATGGTGACTGAAGTGGGCTCGATGCTATGCTGTGGTTTGCACAGAAAGCAGTCTTATTTTTAAGAGGAAACTACTGAAGCATCTGAGGTCTGCAGTGACTTCTGATTGCTTTTAGGTGCAGCTAAAAATCTTAATGCACAGTTTGAGCCTCGGTGTGTGCCTACACTGCACAGTAATCCACAAGCAAGTGCTAATCAAGCTAGCATCAAATAGCTGACTTAGTACAGTGCTTATAACATGGGCATGGTGATAAGAGCCTGTACTGTCTCCAGATCAGAGCTGCTCTCTATGAATGGTGCCACTCTTCTGTAGGTACAACTCATTTAGGGATCTCAGCATACCGGGACATGAGAATCTCTTAGGGTGTGCTGTGTAGTAGAGGTCCACTACAACTATAGGTAAACTCGCTTGCTGTGGTAGTGAGGGACAACTAGAGGTTTCATGTTCTTGCTTCTTTTTGTTTTGATTTTAGTATATGGCTCTCAGTGTCCTAAGATATAAATACCTGCTGTAAGAAATTCAGTGGAAATATGCCAATAACAAACATATATTTATCAGTATGGATCTTAGCTTTAGCAATTTAGGCTACACAGTATTTCAGTTTAATTGTTTTATTTCCACGCCAATGTTGTTGTTTTTTCTTCTGTGTAGAAACGAGCATACAAGCCAATCAGCTATGTGGATCAAACGGCCATTCACTTCACTTTGAATGGAAACATGATACCCAGAGACTCAGATGAAGGCAGGCGGCAGAGTGTCAGATTAATCACTACAGCAGGTGGGTTTCTTGTCTGAAACCACAATCATTTGCAGCTAGGCACTGGTACCCCTTATTAATTGATCATGCATTGAATGGTCATGCTTCATCACCATAGAATGGAGCATCTCCTATTTTGGCTTGCATCCTCCTCAGGAAACAAGAACAGAAAAAACAATCAGCCAGATGTTTGCCATGGTGTCGAAAAAAAATGCATGCTTTTTGAGCCATGTGAACACTAACACTGAAATTTTCAGAGCTATTTAGTGTCTTTTAAACATCTTCCACTAGCATTAGTTGGACATACATGCCTAAACTCCTTAGTCTGCCTTGAAAGCTTCTTCCATGACTTAAAATTAATAAAGCAGAAATATCTGGAGGCTGGCTGATCACTAGGAAACTATCATATACTTGACCAACTCTGACACTCTTACCAGGACATCTACTTCTGGACAACCTGAAATACAAGATACTGAGCTGAGTCGGACCTTTGCTCTGAGTTACTATTGGCATTCTTAGGTTTTTAGTCAAAAAGACACCTTAATCAGATGTTTGAATTTTCAGCAGGGAAAGATGTACTGCCTAGTGACTTTCTCATATTTCTGCTGATGGTTAAAGGAGAAGTTGTGTCACACAGGGTGTCTTTTCAAGGTGGTAACAGTTAGACACAAAAACACTGGATAAGCTCCTGAGAATAGTTGTTACTTGCGGCTTCTGAGGGTCAGTGCCTCTTTTATTTTACACTTAACAAAATGTGCATAATGATTTGAAGTAGGACAAACACCGAATAGGATCTTAAATGCCCTGAAAGCATGGACTGTTGTTGGCAGTGCTTTTTGTAGATTCCAAAACAGCTAGTTTCAAGCAGCCTGATGCTAGCATGACACACATTCAAGGCTGTGATTGGAATTTAGACATCCATCATTCTCTAACAAGACTAGTCTGTTCATTTATATCCACATAGAAAAGGAATAAACCATAATTCAAACCATAATTCCTATATGCCTTGAAATCATTCTTCATGGTTGTACATAATTGCAGCCATTTTTGGAGGGCAGAAAGGTCCAGAGATGAAGAGATACTGAGAAACAAAACTACTCAGATCAGAATTGAATTTCAGAAGTTTGATTTGAGTCAAAACCAGATTTTTCATTTCAGTCCAGCCAGAATTACTGCAGTTTCATTCTAGTAATGACTTTGTCTCCTTTTGTGGCTTTGAGCAAATAATCACCCTCCAAATTGGGAACTGGTTACTGTATTGTCTAATGCGAAAGCATTAGAAAAGGAAGCATCTGTATATTAATGCTTCAGAAGATAGAAGGATCCATAGAATATGGAATAATATATCCTGTTATCCTGGGCTTATTCACTTGTCCCTTCCTATCATCAGAAAAGGACCCTGCTGAGAATTCTGCAGTAACATCTGAAGAGACAGAGATTAAAGATGAAGAAAGCACAGGAGATACTCAGGTAATTCTCCATAGTCAGCTGAGAATTGCCCACTTTATTTTTTAGTATTAGATTTGAAATTCCTTCATTATAAAATGCGCTTGCTGAGAAGCTTCTGTGATTGATTCTTTTATGCCTGAGATGTCTCTGCTGTAGGTGAGATCCTGCAGATTCTACTGAACAGCGGGTTTCCTCCTGCTGTTTTTTTGTTTTGGAGAAGCTGTGTAGGGGGATGAAGTCCCTTACACCAGGACTGTCTTTATCCAGATAGTATATCAAGATGCAGTGTAATTTGCTGGGTTCTGGAATATTCCTGGACAGAATGTCCATTCCTGGAAGAGAAATTGGTGAAAAACATCAGTCATAACTACATGAAATAAGCAGTGGCCTGATTTAAAGGCAGTTGGCTGACCAGGAAAGGAGTATGCTGTGAGAAGTTTGTTCTTACTCACACAGTATCAGGCCCTGGAATCAAGTTCAGACTAGTTTCAGATAAAGCTCATTGTCTAGCAAGGAAGTGAAAACACATGATAGTGAGGCCCTAGGACAGTCTTCTGGTCCTTTAGTCCATTTTATCAAAGGCAGTCATGCTATATTATCTCACTCGTGTCAAGCTTTGTTTTAAAGTGACTTCATTTCCTGGTTTTCCATATTCCTGTTTAGATAATGTGCCAGAACCTCCTTGCTCTGATTGCTGGAAGTCTCCTAATTTCCATCTTAAATATTGAATCTTCAGTTACAGCCTCCTTCACTAGGCAGCACAAACCCAGCAGTCTAAGAAGAAATGCATCTGAAGAAGGAAAGAGACCATAGAATCATAGAATGTTCTGAGTTGGAAGGGACCTTTGAAGGTCATCCAATCCAACCCTGCTGCAGTGAGCAGGGGCATGTGTAACTAGATCAAGTTGCTCAGAGCCCTGTCCAACCTGTTTCCAGGGATGGGGCACTACATCTGTTTCTTTTAGGGTGGTGTCACTCCTCTATTTTCTTGCAGGCTGCAGGAGAGGAAGAGGCAGAGCAGTCAGGAAAAGCAGAAGTAGCAGAGGCAGAAGAGCCTCCTCCCGCAAGAGTGAAGGAGCAGAAGCTTGCAAACCAGTTCAACTTCATTGAGAGAGCTTCAAGGACACTTGACAACCCTATGCGGGTATGCTGCCATTTCCTTCAGGGACTTGGAAGATCTTTCCTTTGGGAAGTCATGTGGATCATCTGTGCTTGTGTCATATCCTGTGATCTCTGTAGATACTATTAGGAAAAAATGAAAGAGTTTTATTATGGTAAAACATTTGGGGTGAAGAAAACAGTAACAGAAAATCTTTTGCCTCCTAAACTCTGTGACAGTCTACAAGAATTTTTGGTGCTACTGTAAATCCTTAAACCTCTACATGGATATAACATTTTTCATGTCTATTTTCTTATCTGAAAAACTATAGAGCAATGGTTAGGGTAGTAGCTTCGGACGTGGAGTCCATTAATTCAATTTCCTTTTGCCACAAGGTCCCTTTATGGCCTTGTACTTCAATTCTTACCTATGGAGCGGAGATGTACGTGTCCCTGTATTAAAAGGGTAAAGGTATTTATGCTTGCATTACGCACAGGTACTACAGTAACACACCCATATAAATATGACAGATCTTTACTGCTGCTACAATGGTACATGTCCCCCCCCACTCTGTGCACGTACTTTCCAATCGGTACAGACCCAAGACCTTGTGTTCCTTCCTGAGGCTTTTTGCTGGGCCTGCAGCCATTCCCAGTGAGTGTGTCTTCACAGCTCCTTCTGCCTGAGCAATACCAGTGATGTTGGCCCCCTGTTGTGTGCTCAGAAAGGAGCTTTCTGAATCAGAGATACAAGTTGCAGAGAGAAAATTCTCATTTTCTTGTTGCCCAGGAATCAGAGTATATTCAGCTTCCTCAGAGTGCCTGTCTGCCTTCTTGCAGACATTACACCTACAGTAAGATGCCTTTACATCTGATGAGCTTGAAGAGATCTAAGTTACTGTGTTGCTGGAGCTACTGCCTCCAAGAAGCAATATAATCTCTATCTTCTAGTAGAGATAGCAGATCTCAGGAGAGTTCATCCAACAGTGGGATGCTTATTGCAAAGTCTGAGTTAAGATCCTGCATCTTTCAAAAATCCCAGTGGAGGCTACAGAATTTGTCCCCAGATCTGCATATTTTCTTCCCATTTATTTTACTGGAAGAGGCTTGCCTGCCCCTGTGTAATTCTGCCTTTGAAAGCAGAATATAGACCTTAAGTAGCTGTGAAATACTGCTGTATGCCCTACAGGATGTGCAGTTTCCACCTCTGAGACTGCTTCATTTCAGAGGTCAGTGAAATGCTACAGGCAGCTTAAAAATGTCCTGACACAACAGTTTTTTGAAATAAAATGCTGTTCCATGAAAGGAAAGTTTCACAGAAATATAGTAATTTATTTCAGATTGTTGATGTAAGGGTGATAAAAATATTATTTCAGTGACATCAAATTAATTGTTTATAGCTTATCATTCTGTTCAATTAGTTTGTTTTGACTGCTGTACCGAAGTAAGTTTTTAATATATAGGTCAAAACTTTTCAAATTTTTTAGGATATCATAACTGATACCATAATCAGTAGCAGAGCTCTTCAAGTGGTAGAGAGGAAACACCATTCTGGCTTCTTCAAAATGAAATATTGAAATGAAATATGTTTAGTATGTTGGGAAAAAAAAATCCGAAGTTCTTGTGAAACTTCTTTTGGTCCACAAGAAAAGCTATTTGTAGTTGCATGATCACTGAAAATATTTGTACAGTGCTCTAAGAGTCATTTGGATGTTGAATTAATCTTAGATCAAAATTATTCTATTATTCTATACAGCTATGAGAAGGCTGTTTCCACAGCTGGACTATGCACTGAAAGAGTTTCAATGCAAAGATTATGCTTTTTCTTTATTCAGGAAAGAGCATGTCAGTCAGAGCCTACACCTTGTGAAGATTTCTCAGCCACTGCTAACCAGGTATATCCTTTTTACTTTTAAAGTTTTCTTAGAGTATATTTAGGAAACTGATATATGAGAAACGAAAAACCAAGACTCTATGTTTGCGTTCCTTGCAGTGGAGTCCCATACTGTGGCTTTGATCTGTTTTAAACCTGAGACCTAAGCAGTGTGGCCCTCTTTTCTGCCTTAATAGGTGAACTTGCTAATAGTTTTTATTTCTAAGGTCAAGCGTCTTCGCTTAGCTGCTTTTAATTGACTTGTTGCTTGCCAGCCACCCTGGCCAATCTGCTCTAGAGAGTCTTACATGAGTGGAATGGAGAAACCACAGTGTGAGAATGGTCCTGAGCTCAGCAAGAGCTGGGCTGCAGCTTGCAGGTTCTGACTTCTCCAGGGTCATGGCTGTCTTTGGGGTGAGGAGTGTCTTGTTGCTGAGGATCTTCCATCACTGTGTGGTGGGTGAGCTGGTTATTTAGGAGGGCTGTGATCCAGCATTCAATAACCGGTCAGCTGCAGGACACCTCCATCAGTTGATGCCATCAGAGGCAGGTTAATGTGGTCTCAAAATGCAGGAACGATGTAATGAAAAAGCACTTAGACCATGTTTACATCCTAGCTCCACTCTGAGCACTGTGTTTAGAGAGTGGAGACCTATGAACATTTCATTCAGCCAAGAATTTACAAGGGTTTGTGGAGTTTTGGAGATTGTTGTTAAGAAATTGATACATGCAACACTGTGTTTTTTACTTTTTCTAAGCTTAGCTGTATCTGAAAGCAGGTTCCTAAAGTCTGAAATGGAACCCAACAAGAAGTACAGCATAAGGATCATGGAGGGCCCACTCTAAGCCTGTTGCAATAGACTTAGCTCTGTGTTATGTAGTGGGAATGTGCCTATTTATTTGTGATGAAGAACTATATAGTATTTTATCCATCTCTTAAAAATGTAAAAGAAAAATATATTTTGCATGACATTTTCCCCATGAAATATGCTATAACTTCCATTGGAAAGGAAATCCAGTGAATTTTGCTGATCGATTCTTACAGACATTTACAAAATAAATTTGTGGTTTTGCTACTGATGCAAATATGGTTTCAAACCAGTGTTCCAAACTTGTATTGAAAATATTGATTCTTTACCAGTGTAACATAGGAACACCAAGGAGAAAGTATAAGGTAATGGCAGCAACTTAAAAAATGCTATTACAGGAAAGTGATAGGAAGGGGAGTGAATGTGTCTCTGTCAAGCTGAAAACAAGTAACCCAGTCTATTCCTGAACTTGAAATCACAGAGTAATTGGCCTGAGATCTTCCCTCCAGCTGGAGTTTCCCTTCATTTTTTTTCAGACAGGGAGATGACCTGAGAGTTATAGAGAACAGAGCTATTCAAGATATCAGTCTGTTTCTAAAATTTTGCATGATATGTTTGAAAACTAAGAGGAAAAGTTTTCCCTTGTCTTCTTTTTATTCTGTTGAAAATTTGAGTGGATGTAAAATTTTATTTTAATGTGAGCTCTTTTTTCCCTTCTTGTTCTTCCTTATGTTCACAATTTCCTATTCCAAGGTTTTCTGTTCTGCTCTTTCTCTTACTCTTTTCACCACATCTTCTTTGCCCTTTCCTGATGTTTGGAACACCTTTCCACCTCATTTCTGCTGGCAAATTTACAACATCATGTAATTTTTCTGCTAAAGATTTCTGCTAGCTTTCTTTATTCCAATATTTGAGTCTTTATTTTGTGTTTGAGTCATACTCCCTTTCCTAAGCTCTGTCAGAATTAGATTGCCATTTATTTTGTCCTGAAAGTAATGTAACTGCTTCAGATACAGTACTAGCACTCCAATACTAATGAATAATTCTTAAGTAGAAATATTACTTTCGGATCTACTCAAGTAAGACATTTGTGGCATGTGGCATAGCTGTTAGTTTCCATTTGATCATATGCTGCAGAGCTGGAGTCCAAGATTTAAATCGAGTTAAGAAGCTACCATTTACACCACATGAGAAATGTCATAAAGCAGATGTTTGATGCATGTTTCCTCTTAAACACTTGTAAATTAGCCAAACTCTAGAAAGTCCTACAAAGAAGAAACATAGTCAAAGCACCAAGAAGGGCACTGGGGGAAGGAAATTGTTAAGAATGCAAGAATGTGTTCTTAATGTGTAACATATGCCCCATCCAGCTTTAAAAATCCTGGACTTCAACTTTTTGTGCAACAAGCCAGCTGATTCCAGTGGCAGTGTTACTGTTGTGAGGACTGTCTTATTTTTACAATGGTGCAGATAGCTATTTTCTGGAGTATAATCAGATCCTGATAAATTCTGCCTCTGTCTATCTCTCAGTGGGAGACCTATGATGCCTATGTGGAGGAGCTTCAGAAAGTGGAAAAGTCAAAAGAGAAAGAAAAAACAAAAGCTCAGATAGCAAAGAGAGAAGAGGAGAAGAAGAAAGGAAGAAAATTTACCTCCCTGGAGTCACAGGTGCGTTTCATAATTCTGGGAGAAGCCTGCCTAGAGTGGCAGTGGACGCATCCATAGTGCAAGTCAGGTGAAATTTAGCAATTCTTGCTGGCTGTGTAGCTAGTTATCTCAGTTGGCAAGTAACAACCCTAAGAAATGCAAAAATCAGTTTTTGCTAGAAACTGTATTTCCAAAACAGGATTTCCGTTTTGCTGTACTTCTTACGGGAACACAAACCAGTGACAAGCCATAATCTTATCTTCAAATCTGATTTCCAAGTGGGATTTATGGCTTTTGTTTTTGTGCATTATCATGTTTGTGTCTCATTTTTGGTCAGCATGTGAGTCATAAAAGAATGAAATAAGTAGAAACACTGTGTATCTTTTCAAAGAATTCTAAGTGATGCAGATGTTTTAGGTACTATCCTCCAAACTGAAAGGCAAATAAATTTAGAATTCTTTCAAAATGTTGCTAAAGCACTGTAGTGAAACATTTCACTATTTTTTATTATATTGATGATAATGTTATAAAATCATAGTGTATATATTTTCTATAGACGTATGTGGTATATAATATATAATTTGTAAAAAAGTTAATAATAGTTAATTGACATCAAAGCCTAATACCTAAAATTGAATAAATTTTCTGGGAGATTTGACATAATTTGCAGGAGAATCTTTGGTGCATTGTTTATTTATTTAGTTGGAAAGTGACAGAAGCATCTTTCTCCAGTGTTTGAAGCGCTGTGCAGTGGTCAGTAATCACACAGCATGGTGAGACCTCAGTCATGGTGATGTGAGCATCCCAAGAGGAAGTCAGCTAGTCTGAGTCCTATGAAGTAGCAGAGTGAATAGCAAGGGCTACTGAACTGGAGAAGCCTGCATTAGTCTGGCTTCTCAGAGTAGTGGGTATCCTAACTCCTGCCAAGCTCCGAGCTGGTGTTGAGATCATAGAATAGAATCATAGAATCATAATGGTTGGAAAGGACCTCTAGGATCATCAAGTCCAACCTTCATCCTAACATCTCCCTAACCACTAGACCATAGCCTCAAGTCCTACATCAACTTGTTTTCTAAACACCTCCAGGGATGGTGACTCCACTACCTCCCTGGGCAGCCTGTTCCAGTGCCCAACCACCCCCTCAGTAAAGAATTTCTTCCTAATATCTAATCTAAACTTCCCCTGACACAACTTGAGGCCGTTACCTCTTGTTCTGTCATTAGTAATTTGGGAGAAGAGACCAGCACCAGCCTTGCTACAACCTCCTTTTAGGTAGTTGTAGAGAGCAATGAGGTCTCCTCTCAGCCTCCTCTTCTCTAGACTAAACAACGTCAGTTCCCTCAGGAGCTCCTCATACGACATATTCTCCAGACCCCTCACCAGCTTTGTTGCCCTTCTCTGCACCTGCTCCAGCACCTCAATGTCCTTCNCGGTTGCCCACCAGCACCCCCAGGTCCTTTTCCACCAGGCAGCTTTCCGGCCACTGTCCCCAAGCCTGTAGCATTGCCAGGGGTTGATGTGACCGAAATGCAGGACCTGGCACTTGGCTTTGTTAAACCTCATCCAACTAACCTCAACCCATTGCTCCAAATCCTTCTTGCTGGGAGGGTGATCCTGACTCCTAATCCAGGATGAGCTGTTTGAATTAGCCCAGGAGTGCCTTGCGGGGGTGCCCCAGTCCCTTCCTCTAAAGTGACAATATCCTCATCTTAAAAATGTGATCCCACTTCAAGCACTGAGAATACAAACAGCAACCCTAAAAGATCTCCCTCATGTTCCAGGATGTTTTCATGGGGTTCAGGAAGTTTCTGTAAGGGTTTAACAGAGCTTGATCTATACAGGGTTGTATAGATCCACAGCCTTAAGTTAAACTATTTGGAAGGCAAACTGAAATAATTTCTATAATGACTGAATCAAAAAGCTTTGAGGACTGTGATACAGAAATATGGAAGTCAATTCTTAGCTTGCCCCTAGAGTAGATGTATATATAACAAGGTAACTAAGATATCTATGTAACAGAAGCTGGCTTCTGAAACTGGCTTTAGCACTTTCATACCATATGGCTGATTCAACTGTAGAGGATTTGGCTGGTTTAGCTACCCCAGCAGCACTGTGCCATCAAAAGCCTTGTAGTATAAACAGACTCGGAACGTGTTCTGACAGGCTTCTCCCTGTGAATTGTGCCTTTGAAATTCATAGGCCTTTCAAAAACTAGTAAACCTGTCACCTGAGCACATTTTTTATAATTAAGCCTAAAGTCAATGGTAGAGTTATGGCCTTAAAGAGTGGACTGCTAAAAGCTGATAATGAAAATTAAATAAAAACTCTACCAGTGAAACCACATTGTAAAAAACCTGCTGCGTGCTCCACTGACAACAGTGGAAGCTGAAATCCAGGCATTCATGGTCACTCCCTCCAATGCTTTGCTTTTCACTCTGAGCACTTTCTGGGGGGCTTTGAGGGAAGCCATAAAGTCAACTGAAAGAGAAAGCTTTGTTATGCAGAGCCAGTGTCCCAAACTGAGGCCCTCTGTGAGGCTAGTAGACCAGCCTGAAGTGTGTGAAGAAGCTGCAGAATTTTCCACTCATTAACTGGAAAAACACAACCTTAGGTAATTCAAGGCTAAAATCAGACTTACAACAAGCATTACATCTGAGCATGTCTATAGAAATCAAGGGTTCGTGGCATCAGAATCTGTACATCTGGTCAAGGGTCGTTTAGATGTGGTGTTGGGGGATATGGTTTAGGGGACAACTTGTAGAGTAGGGTTGACTCGATGATCCCAAGGGTCTTTTCCAACCTGAATGGTTCAATGATTCCAGCTAGCAAATAGAGAAGTGGGTTTTGTGGAGTTTCCAATTCAGCGGTTATAGACTTTGGACCGCACATGGTAATTGAAGCAGAGCTTTTCCTGCTAAACACTTTCTGAGGACATACTGCCTTTGATCACTGCTGAAGGGGAACTGTGGAACATCAAGCAGGAGATGTGGCTAATCTGGATTAAGGACGCAATGGCTAGAAGCAGCAATTTATTTCAACCATAGTTTCCATCAGACTAGGCACTAGGAAGAAAAGGACTGTGACAGTTACTGACATAGCAGTGGATTCAACCCAAAGGAAGAAGAGGAGAAAATAAGTAGGTATTACCAGAGATGAATCTCTGAGGGAAGCTCTTGCTATGGTAGGACACCATGAAAGAGGAGATCCAAAAACTAGAGCCACAGCTGGAGATGATGGTAGGGGTCAGATGAGGATTTGAAAACATAATGAAAAGAAAGAGAAAACTGTACTGGTACTGAATAAGAGGTCAAGAGGAAGAACATGATCCATGGAAGAATGTGGCCAAAGGCAGTGAAAAGAAGGGAAAGGAAGAGAAGGGAAAGGAGAGGAGAGGAGATAGCTTTGATGGTGTGGCAGAAGCTTCTTACTAGGGGAAAAGAAGTAGAATGAAGCCATGCACTGGACTGAAGAATGAGGAGAAGCAGGAAAGATGTGGTTTGGCAAAGAAAAGAAAGGTAGCCAACAGAAAAAGTAATGGAGATAACCAGGAATTCCAGGAGATAACCAGCAGAAGGAAAAATAAGAATGATATAAAGAAGAATGTGAGTGAATGAAAGTCAGAATGACAGAAAGTATTTGACTGGAGACTGTGATGGGAGACTTTTGGAAATCTGTCAATATTGCCTGTCACTGAAATGGATCTAGAAGGAAGAGGATGTGCTAGATCTGAAAGCAAGTGATACAACATGTGAAGCTTTTCCTCAGTTTTCAATAAAGGCTGCAAACAGAACATGGAGAACACAGAATGCCAAAGAGCAATGATACAAAATTTTCTGAGCTGAAAATAGTTGGAAGCAGAGAGATCTAGGCAGAACTGTTGTATCTGCTTGTCCTGTTCTTACTGTTCCTGAGCCATCTGCTTATGGCTGTGATTACAGAGAGGATCCTGGCCCAGAGATACTCTTGGTCTGATCCAGTATGACCCTCCTCATGTTGTTGTGTGAATGTAGAAATGACGGTATCTGAGTTAGAAGCAAAATGCAAAAAGCTTGATGTAATTAAGTTGATGCAGGCTAGTTCCTCTCACCCAAAGATGACAAGGCACGAAATCACAAGCCTGATAGTATGGATTTTTAAAGAATCTGGCTAAAGAGGGGTGGAGCTATGTAATTGAACTGTGGATATGAATGTGTAAGAGAGGTAAAAATTGTTCCTTTAGTCTGACATTTAACAGTACATGAGGCAATAGGCATACTATGGAGAAAAAGAATGGAGAGTAAATATGAAAAGGAGTAAATTAGTGCACGTTTACCAAAGGTAGGCTGCGTGCAGATAATGTCATCTCTTTCTTTAACAGGAGAAAAGTTGTGGTTTCCCTGAACAACTGAAGTATAGCTGAAATTGTGTAAAGCTGTTGCCACAGTGCCTTTAGGAAACTGTTAAACCAGAAAAGTTGTTTGTACAGCTTGGGAGAGACCAGTAGAGAGGAAGACTGTGTGTTTCAGGGTATCAAAGCAATCTTTGATAAGGTGAGGGCTTACAGTTTGAAATGACAGGGAGAAAAATGAGTGTATCAATTGGCGAGTTGTGATGTGGCTATGAGAAGACAAGTACATTGCTGGAATATATTGTGTGAGGGATAGCAGAGAAATACTATTTCTGTTATGTAAGGCAGGGTCATACCTTATCTGCAGTAGTACAGAGATATATGATTTTGATAACCCCTTTTCAAAGATGATACATTACAAGCCTGCATAGGTGTAGAACAGAATATAAGAAATTGAAAGCTTGAATACATGAGTCTAAAAAAAAATCTTAGCATATTTATCTGGTAATGTAACGGTAGAGAGGGAATCTGAGGTAGATAACAGAGGGAAAAGAATTACTAAGGCAGAGGGTAGTGTCGACAGAAATACAGGTGGACATGAACCAGTTACAAATATGTTAAAGCTGGAATTTGCTGCACTGAAACAGTCTCTAATCTCCTGTGAAGCAGAAGTGGTTGAACAGGTTTTTTTAAAGTCTAAACAAAATTTATAAATAACAGAGAAATGTGCATTCCTGAATCATTTGAGGTCTTGTCCATCTTGCCTAACTCACTGTAGCATTATGCCATTCTGAGATACACCCCATGAGACAGCTCAGGGCACAAGGACGTTAATTATCATCTGGAACATCATGGATGGCTACAGTTATTTTTTGAAATAACAGCTGAAATTGAAATACAATTAACCTTCACATTATTGTTCACCTGTTCCTGGTCATCCCTAGGAGTGGGTGAGTTGTTACCAACTCCCTTCTCTTCAATCTGCTGTTTACAGTGTTTCAGAATTAAAAGCAAACAGTGAAAATGAGCAGATGATTACAATTCTGGAAATTAATAACTACTTGACAGAATTCAACCTGAAGGACTTTATTTGGGATTTGCAGTGGGTGGTTGCAGTGCATGGAGGTGTTGCCTGTGCAACAGATGGTAACACCCTTATATGGTGCTTTTTTCTTTCAAAGCCAGTTCTTCTAGTCACAGTATATGTACTGTCAGAGGTATGAGCAGTTACTGCACTGGTTTCAGGCTGGGGTTTGTCTTCTGGGTATGCAGTTATACACCAGCAGAAACCATTTTCATTCTTCCGTTTACTGGAGTTGCACATTGCAACTGGTCAGCTGCTGAGAGGCAAATGTGAAGAAATTAGTGTTAATGAATAGTAGAGCAACACCGAGACATGTATTTTCAATGTACTGGCCCATTACCCATCTTACACATGATTCAATTAACATCATTGCTGTTCTAAAAATAATTTATGCACAGAAGTAAACAAAACAAATTTGTTAACTGATGAGCTCTCATTACATTTGGCTAGCTAGCCCGAAGTTGACCTACAATGAAAAAATGCCTTTCAAACAGACCTTTTTTAAAAAACGTAAATTAGGCCTATCACTTCCACTGAAGATTTATTTCAGTAACATACAGAATAAATCAAACCTGAAATAGGACAGAATCCAATGAGAAAATAACTTACTATGATCCAGTTTAATGCCAAAAATGTAGTTATTCATGGCTGCATTGCTAACAGCATAGCTACCTAACAGGAAAGCTGAAATGAAGCTCTTTCAATTAATCTGGAGAGTTTCCTGCATTGCAGGAAAAATTCCATTAAATAATACATTGCTTCTATATTCACAGGGTAGGTTTTTTTAGAGCTTACTTTACACTGACCAAAAAAAAAGAGAAATTATAGAATCATACAATTATGGAATCATAGAATGCTTTGGGTTGGAAGAGATCTTAGAGATCATCTAAGCCCAGCGTCTCTGCCATGGGCTGGGACCAGGTTGCTCAAAGCCCCATCCAACCTGGTCTTGAACACTTCCAGGAAGGGGGCATCCACAACACCTCTGCGCAACCTGTTCCAGTATCTCACCACCATGACGGTAAAGAATTTCTTCCTAGTATCTAATCTAAATCTACCCTCTTCCAGTTTAAAATGGTTACTCTTCAGTCTGTCACTACGCTGCTTGATCAAGAGTCCCTCTCCATCTTTTCCGTAGGCCCCCTTTAAGTACTGGAAGGCTGCAATAAGGTCTTCCCAGAGGCTTCTC
The DNA here is from genome assembly GCA_013400335.1 of Eurystomus gularis. Taxonomy (NCBI): domain Eukaryota; kingdom Metazoa; phylum Chordata; class Aves; order Coraciiformes; family Coraciidae; genus Eurystomus; species Eurystomus gularis. The sequence goes on from VZZY01015755.1 coordinate 113,898, forward strand.
TTCTCCAGGCTGAACAACCCCAACACTTTCAGCCTGTCTTCATAGCAGAAGTGCTCCAGCCCTCTGGTCCTTTTTGTGGTCTCCTCTGGACCNCCAGAGCAGAGTAGAGGGGGCTACTCTGGGCCAGAGTTCCTGGGCCTACTGGCCATGCTTCTCTTGAAGCAGCCCAAGATGCAATTGGCTTTCTTGGCTGCAAGCAGACATTGCTGGCCCATGTTGAGCTTTTAATCTCCCAGCACCCCCAAGTCATTCTTTGCAGAGCTGCTCTCAATCCCCTCTTTCCCCAGCTTGTATTGATACTGAGGATTGCCATGAGCCATGTGCAGGACCTTGCACTTGGCCTTATTGAGCTTCATGAGGTTCACACGGGACAACCTCTCAAGCCTGTGCAGGTCCCTCTGGATGGCATCCCATCCCTCTAGCATGTCAACCACACCATTCAGCTTGGTGTTGCTTGCTGAGGTTGCACTTGATTCCACTGTCCATGTTGACAAGTGCAAGTTTCCTGGGATGTGTAAGAGAACAAGAGCTGTGATCCTGCTCAGGTCTGTAGCGTACAGCACTGCCATTCTTCCCCAGCTCCTTCCAGTGGCAGGTGCATATTAACATGTAGGAGAAATTTTTGCCTACATAATAGGTGAATGGAAATTAACACACCTGATGAACCAGCAGGACTCCAGGGAATCTGTTCTTTATACCTTGTAACTATGACTTTTACAGTGTTGGAGAATGAAGTATTTATTGTGCTTCTGTTTTTCTAAATCAAAACATAACCTTTTCAGCATTTGACCTCCGTCAATTAAGCTTATATATGCTGGTGGCAGCCAGTAACATTTTTATAGTTATGATTCCAGTATTGCTGGACAAGTGTTAGCAAGGGTGAATTGCTTTATTTTAGGAAGTGTTTTAGACATAAGACAGATCTTATTGTGGCAGAAGCAGTAATAGCAACTTAAAGTCAAAAGAGAGAAATCACAGCAATTGAGAATATTGATTTCTACTTGAGATGTTTCATGCATCCTCTTTCTCTCCCTCTTTAATTTCTCTTGATACTTATGAATCCCTAAGGTCTAGGGAACATCTTACTGTGTTAAGTTTCAAAACATCTTTTCCTCTACTTTCTTAAATTCTGAACATGAGAGTAAATTCTCTGTGCTGTTCTCAAGAAGTCCTCCCACAGACCCAGGGAGAACCAGAAGAACATTAAAGTGGCCACACTGATTCATACCAAGGCTCTAACCACAAGTGAATCTGTAAGGAAGAGTAAGAACACAGCAAGACTATATCTCAGTCCCAGATACTCTTCCAGCCTTCAACAGTTTTCAGCTATTTTCTAAGTTTGATATGCTCTGGCATATAGATGGAAGTACTTGTTCAGTTTTCCTTCAAATCATGAAAATTCTTGCATCTACAACACCCTTTGACAAGGAGTTGCACAGATATGTCATCCTTCTGTAAGAGTCACTTGTTTATTTTGGACTTGGCTTCATCAGCTTCACTTGACACAACTACTTATACAGTGAACAATCAGTCCCTGTCCATCCTCTCAAGGCCATTTAAGATTTCACAGACCTGTCTCATGTCTTGCAAGCTGTCTCTTCTCCAGACTGGCAAGTCCCAGCCTACTCAGTTTTTCCCATTACAGAAACCATTGCAGATTTGGACCATCTTTGTTGCCCTTCTCTGAATGCGGTTCCATGCTCTACTTTATCCCTTCTGAGATGGGAGAAGCTGACTGCACACTTTACTGAAGGTGTAGGCAAACTATGGACTGCTGAAGTGTGGCAGATTATAAAACTGCTTTTTTCCCCTTCCTTTGTCCTGTCATGTTTGTGTAGTACTTTGAGTTTCAAGCTGTTTGAAGCAACAGTCTAAGTCTCCCTTGAGATTGTGCGAGCCCAGGAAAGAAGCAGAGAGTTGTGAGGCACATAATCTGAAGTCATGTTCTTGGTTCTGACTGTGAGTGTGACTGTGTGGTGTAGTTTTGGCAAGTCATTTCACTTTTTCATGTTCAGGGCACTCTCTGAGCTGTGTCAAGGATGGCAAGTTTCTTTTTAGTGTCATCACTATGGAGGAAATCATGCTGTGCTGGTAGCTATTAGTCCCTAGCAGGGGTTTGAAGATGAAAGGCTTTGAAACACTGATGGGCCTTTGGGGCAGCAGTAGTAGATGGGGATTCAGGTCCCTGGAGCAGCATGCTCTCAGAGCACTTTGCACATGCCTTGGCATTCTCCCATCATTGCACAGAGGTGTGCTAGCATCGTCCTCGTGACCCCGCACAGTCTGGGGACTTTTAAGCTCTGTCCTTCCAGTTGCTGGCACCTAGGCTTCTTGTCCTACTTGCTGGTTAATCTGGTTTGGATTTTGCTGGTAATTGCACATGCACGGAGGATAGAGAGCTCACTCACACCACAAATAGTTAGGAATAGAGTTTAGTAAGAAGATTGTTATAAGACTGTGGTGATCAGGCACAGGTGGATACCAACCTGCCACCTGATGACAGTCAAACAGCCCCTGTTACGCTATCTTTTCTCTGTTTGTCCATGCTGCTTCTTCCCCCATCCACCTGGATCGTTCCCTTTCTCCCCCCTTGTCTCCTTCCATATCAACAACATGTCTCTAATTACTTTTTCCCCATTGGTCACATTTTTGCTATGTCCATACCCAAGTTTGCTATTTCTGGCGTAGTTCCCTAGGCAATCTTAGCCTTACATGGTATTACTGGTACAGTTACATAAGGACTGCTGGCCTGGCAAGATGCCACTTCCCAAAAGGGTTCCAATACTTGCATACATGCAGGTGTATCTGCATACCTTCACATACGCAGGCTTGCCCACTTGTGGTGTTCCTTGGCCAAGGGGATGTGATTTTCCACAGTATTAAAACAATTTCCACAAGAGCTGGACAGCAAACTGCTTTTTGCATGTTGGTTGTATATTGTGTGAGCTTATGGATCTGTGAAGGCATCCAGTTGGAATTACCCAATAACTGACTGAAGGGCTCCTGAGTCTTGTGATCTGTACCTAACACAGAAGACCTTAGAGCTCTTCAGCTAGAGAGGATGCTCATGCATGATCAAGCATCTGTGATTTCATTAGTCAAGCTAATGAACTATAAGCAGGTGAGAAGGGAGGGGTCATGTGTGTACTTTTAGGCCACCCCATCATGAGGTAGCTTGAATGAATTAAGGAAAACAAGACTCTAACTGCCTTCACAGATAAGTACCTTCCAATTGAGCTAAATCAGGAGCAAACACTGAAGTTATGGCAGCTCAGCTGTGGATGACATCTTGCTAAGTTTATAATAAATCTTTGCCTTAATTCCAGTGCTCTTATCATTAGATGCTGGTGTGAGGAGCTTCAAATTATCCTGTATTCCAGATCAAGGGACTCAAGTTTCTCAGTCACACAAGGTCTGAAGGACTTTGTAAACCCATAGGAAATACATTTTCTCTTCCTTGTTTTTCTTTTCGACAGAGTGATGATATAAAAAGGATTTCAAAGGCTGCTAAAATAATGGAGCGGATGGTGAATCAGAACATATACGATGACATTGCACAAGGTACTGCCCTGCTGGGAAATGCTTCTAACTCGAGAAATTCTGCAGATGAGTGGCCACAGCTGTAGCTGGAATAGAATGGAATGGAATGGAATGGAATAGAATAGAATAGAATAGAATAGAATAGAATAGAATAGAATAGAATAGAATAGAATAGAATAGAATAGAATAGAATAGAACAGAATAGAATACAACAGGACAAACAGCTAAAATTAGCAGGGCTAGGACTCACACAGAGCAAACAGTACAGCAGACTGTGGTCATGCAGCGGGCATGCCATGTCAGCCCTGCTCTGAGCTTGCTGGAGACAGCAGGTCTGGTCAGCATTGCCCTCTCTGTGGCACTTCCCTCCCTCAGCAGGTACTTCCCTCCTGGCTGCAGGTGCTGGTGGCAGCAGCCAGTACTAAGCAGCTCTGCTGGCATACAGGTCCCAGCCACAGCGACATACTCAGTCTTGATGTTATTTTGGAAGGGTTTTGCTGTCTCTGCTCAGCTCCGTCCTAAAAGGTCACATCTAGATCTGGGAGTGGCCTGAGGTCACTCCTCACTCCTGGCTTCTGATTTCTTGTTCATCCTTTGTCTGCTTTTTGGTCATCAGCTTTTTTGTGTGAGGACTTGGTGCTTGGTAAATTGCATTTACAGGGCGTGGGTGCTGCTTTGGAGTTGAGCATTAAGAACTGAGACAGTTTTAATCTCACAATTGTGTTGTGCAGGGCCTGTGAGGATAACAGAGTGTTTTTTAAAGCTTCCTTGGCACTGCACTGTGCTGATTTATTTCCGATTTATACACCAAGACCTTTTCTTTGATTGTTTTTTGGTTTAGATTTTAAATATTTTGAGGATGCCTCGGATGAATACAGAGACCAGCAAGGAACCCTCCTCCCACTCTGGAAGTTCCAGTGTGACAAAACTAAGAGGCTTGCCGTTACTGCCATCTCCTGGTAAGTCTCTTTATTACAAACTCACTCGGCCGTTTCACAGTGGAGTGGAATTGACTGTTAGGGGACCTTACAAGGCAGAGCTGGTTTCTCTGGGAACACTGTTTTGACTGATTACAGGCAGCTGCTTTGGCAGCACCTAGACATGCCTGGTGCTTCTGGATGCAAAGCTCCTTGTGTAAGGCTGAACGTGCCAGGCTTGCGCCGCTCAGCAAAGCGGGCAAAGTGAGTGTAGTCAGCACAGCAAAGAAGAGTTCCTTCTTGGGAAAGCTGGGCTAGACATGTCATATCTTTGGAAAATATGCAGTAGGAATCAATCCTGAAAAGCCCATGGGAGGAGAAGGGATAGTGACTGTATTTTGGCAATTATCAACACAGAAGAATTAAAGCCGCAGAAAGGGAAATGCAAACATTGCATCTGCCAGACAGGTAGCACCATACTCTAAGATGCTGAGGCACCAATATCAGACAAGACCTTTATGCATGGTACATATTCAGTCACTGACCAGAAAACAGTGGTATTTCTGTACTGGGATCTTACACAGCTCAGCTGAGTAGGCATTTGCCCTGCAGTCCGCTTTTGCATATTTATTCCTCGTCAGTCCAAAAATAATCTCTGATACTTTCAGATAAACTCCTTTTTCTGAGATGTTTTTGCCATGGTTATTACCACGAAAAAAAACACCCATCACCTACATGACCTGAATGAGTAATTTTATATTTTATCATGCTTGGTCCTCTCCAGAGCTGGCTTGGTTCATTCACTGAGCATGAGAGATAGTCAGCTCCTGACTTGTGTTCCTAGGCAGTTAGGCCTCCTCTCAGTTGTTGTAGGCCTCTTCTCACTTGTTATGTGGCAGTGTGAATATATCTGTGTCTTGCAAAAGATGATTTATGGAGAGACAGAGCAGGACTGCATTCTTCTATCCTTTCAAGCCACTGCAGTAGTTATACTTTAATAGAATACCAAGAATGCAGTTGTGAGAATTACAAAATAGCAGTAAAATGAGGTGTAAAACTGGGAGAAAAGGCAACTTTTATAGGTAGTTTGTGCTGCTGTTAATCCTGTCTCCAGGATATGATAACAGAAATATGGCCTTGAAATTGGAAGAATGACATCACTTTGCTTTATCATAGAATCACAGAATGGTAGAGGGATTGGAAGGGACATCTGAAGATCACCTAGTTCAATCCCCCTGCTAAAGCAGGTTTACCCAGAGCAGGTTGCACAGGATGGTATCTGGGTGGGTTTTGAAAGTCTCTAGAGAAGGAGGCTCCGCTACCTACCTTGGCATCCTGTTCCAGGGCTCTGTCACCTCAAAAGAAAGCAGTTTTTCCTTATGTTGGAATATGATGGAATTGCCTGTGTTCCAGTTTGTGCCTGTTGCTTCTTGTCCTATCACTGGGCACCGCTGAAAAGAGACTGGTTCCATCCTCTTGACACCTGCCCTTTAGATATTAATAAGGATTGGTAAGATCCCTTCTCAGTCTTCTCTTCTTCGAGCTAAACAGCCCCAGGTCTCTCAGCCTTTCCTATTCAGAGACATGCTCCAGTCCCCTCATCATCTTTGTAGCCTCCACTGGACTCTCTCCAGTAGTTCCCTGCCTCTCTTGAACTGGGGAATCCAGAACTGGACACAGTACTCCAGATATGGCCTCAGTAAGACAGAGTAGAGAGTGAGGAGACCCGCCTTTGACCTGTTGGTCACACTCTTCTTAATGCACCCTTAATGCCCTATGTAATAAGCTTTTCTATTCATTTTTTATTCTCACGTTGTTAGCAGTCATAGTGCATTTAGTGGATAGAGCAAAAGCATTAGGATATCTAATGGGACCTTTGTCCCATGTAAACCCCACAGAGACTGTCTACACACAGAAGAAGTTGTAAAGAAGGTAGATGTTTTTCAAACAAATGGACTTCAGAAGACATAGTAGATAGCTAATTGCTCATAATCAGTATGCATCAGCAAATATACTGTTCATCAAATGGGCCAGAAGGGAATTTCCCTTCTGGTCTGTAGGAATGATGATGAATTCATGAACTGAAAGCTGTTTCATGAAGTATTCCTTGTTATTTAATAACAGGTAGGGAAAGTAAGTTTATTTGGTATTATTCTCTTGTGATTTAGAATCTTCTTTATTCTTGCCCCTGAAGGATGGAAACCAGCACATTCCTGCCTTTTCCCTTTTCCTAAAGGCCTTATTTTTAAAAGTAAACTTTCTGTGATTATGAAATGGATAAGCCAAGAAGTGCTGGAGACTGACAACATGTCAGTCATGTCTGTGACCTTTTTATCCTTTTCATCTACTGCTGTGGTCTTCTGATGTTCTGGTTTTTTATGCATCTTGAGTCTGGAAGAATTACATTCAAACTTTATGACTGCATTATATTCAAAGGGTCAAGCCCTCAGACTGTATGCAGTCCTGTGAGAATGGCCTCTGGCATTAATATGTGAAACTGTGCATTTCTGTGGAACTATACAGTTAATAATAAATGCATTCTTATATATATTTTCTCATTACAGGAACCCAAAGTACAAGGACCTATTTGCAGTGGGGTATGGCTCTTGTAAGTAACACATACAAAAGAATCATTAAGAGATTTAAAATATTAAACAGGTGCACTGAGATCAGATCTGTGGCATAGATAGCTTATCATAGCAAAGACTTGGCCTATTTTATAGCAGTAAAGTGAGATTAACTCAAGGTAAGGATTAGGCCTGTACATTCCATGACATAAACATTGAGAAATGCAAAGGCATAGGCAGTGTTAGCCAGGGCTTTTGGCTTATGGCAGCGCCAACTGTCCTTTTGGTCAAGGACTTGTGTCTAGAAACACCACTTAATCCTTTTAATCTTACCTGATGGGCTCTGATATCTCTATTCCTGTCCTTCTAATTGCTGAAGAAGCTGGTATGTTATGTTTTGCCAGAAGCTAATTGTGAGAGACTTCTCTAAATGTAAACTCATTGCTTTCTTGTTAGGAGACAGCTTCGAGGGGAATCTCAGAGGATAAACTCTCCATTAGGGCACACCAGCCCAGACATTACGAAAAGGCACTTTTCCTGCTGTACTGTCTGGAGTTGGACATCGTATAGTTGTGAGCAGCACTGAATGTCAAGGTTCAGGGCCTGCTCTGTTACCCTATAGTAATCTCTATGCAGTATCACTGCTTTCGTGTTCAGGAAATGGAAAAAGAAACTGGTGTTTTCTCACCTTTTCTATTGTTGTTTTGATGTGTGCATTACATCTACCTGCTCAGTGTATATATATATCTATATATATATTTAAAATTTTTTAACAACGTAGGAATCCATATCAGCAACCTTGCATGTTCTCCTTCAGCATCTCTTGTTTACAGACATAATGACTACTGCATTCTGAATTCTTGTCTTCATATCTCCCCTTTTACTCCTGGGTAGATGGGACAGTGGTGTTACCATGAATGGACATTCTCTCTTCTGTTGTCTCACTCTCTTCTACTTTCTAACTCTACTTGAAGTGCTGACTATCATGAATAGCTTGGAGGCAGGGACCTCCAAGGACCACAGCTTCCTAGGGAAATTCCCAAAGGGATGAGAGCAGTTGTGAGACAGGTTTTCCTGGGGTTTTCTTGCCCAGGTAGTGTTGTCTCCTTGATGTTACCTTCTCAGCAGACTATTCAGTAAATTTTTCAGGTGCCCTGAAAGTGCTTCTGGGACTTGCCAGGACTCTACTCTTCTCCACTATTAGTAGCTGCTGTAGAGTCACGTTGCTGGCATTCTCATGTAGTGAAGAATGACCTTAAAGCCTCAGCTTTCCCTCAGATAGATGTTGCTAATTAACAAAGGAATACATACAAATGACCAAAATTTCAAGTTACTTGGAATTTACTCACAAAATCAAGTTTACTTGGATTTTGTGAAGATTGCAGCAGTACCTCACCCACACATCTCCAGCACATCTGCTCCTTGCGAAGATGGCCCCCTAGGTCTTACCATTAGCTCTGACACAGATAGGGCTAAGAAAAGAACAATATTGCAAAGGCAATCCTGACTGATCTAAGGAAAGGGAAAGGGCGTCAAATGTTCATTACTACCCATAACACAAGAATGAGGGAGACCTTATGCAATTATAGAGTACCAGCACTAAGAAAAATCTAAAACAGAATAATATGATACATAATGAAATTGTGGAACTTTTTTTCTTTCCTTTGTGATCTGGAGAACAAAGATACACATGGATTCAAAAGAGCTTAGATAAATTCATTGAGGGCCAGTTTGCTGTTGGAAGGACAAAAGATCTGATTCAATAAGTTCATAACTGTGAGTTGCTGGAAGCTCTGATTACATACAAGAGGATAGACTTATACTGGCTGAGGTTCTCACAGTATTTAAGCAGTTGATACTCAGTAGATAAAATACTTGGCTACAGGGGCCTGTGGTGTGGCCCCAAATAGTCGTTCTGAGGTATTCCTCTGTGCTCTAACAATGAAACCAGTTGTGTTGTCTTAATTTATACTAGTAAGGATTGTGTTCTGCTTGCAATGTTGCAAGATCTCCTTTTTTTCTTTAAATGACATTGTTCTCTTGAAGTTCACTCCATCTGAGCCCTGGAAATGTTCCTCTAAGTTTGCCAAGAAGCCAAAATTGTCCTGTCAATCTCTTTAGTTCAGCAGGCAGCGGCTATTCTGAAGAGCAGATTAGGATTAGCTTTTGCAAAAGAAAGCATGGTGAGAAGTGCTCAGGATATTCCTTGCTTTCCACAGCACCACAAGATCTTATTGTGCTCACAGCCCCTGTACTCAGAGAGTGTAGGAATTGGGGAGTGCCCTCCCACTGCCCTGTCACCCGGGCTCAGGAGGAGAGATACAAGCTCAAGGATGGTAACCTCCCTGCTTAGCCTGTAATAGAATCATAGAATCGTTTAGGTTGGGAAAGACCTCTAGGATCATCAAGTCCAGCCTTCATCCCAACATCTCCCTGACCACTAGACTGTGTCCCAAAGCTGCACAGCTGCTCGTTTTTTGAACACCTCTAGGGATGGTGACTCCACCACTTCAATGGTTGCTGTTCCGGTGGCTAATCACGCTTTCAATAAAGAATTTCTTCCTGATATCCAATCTAAACCTACCCTGGTGCAACTTGAGGCCATTACCTCTTGTTCTATCATTAGTAATTTGGGAGAAGAGACCAACACCAGCCTCACTACAACCTCCTTTTAGGTAGTTGTAGAGAGCAATGAGGTCTCCTCTCAGCCTCCTCTTCTCCAAGCTAAACAATCCCAGTTCCCTCAGGCGCTCCTCATACAACATATTCTCCAGACCCCTCACA
>VZZY01015756.1:2593-65870 GCA_013400335.1 Eurystomus gularis
CGGGCTTGCAGGCCTCGGCCCCCAGCTGTGGCTGCGCAGGTCGCGGAGCGGGGCCAGGGTCTATTTGTCAGGTGTTATTTTTCATTAGTTTGCCGTGAGGACAAACTGCTGCTGTCCTGGCACATGTTGCTCGCCTGTCATAGTGCATAGCAAGCACATTAGCTTAGAAGTCGTTGTTCAAGTACCTACTATGTCGGCAAACTTCTAGGCTGACTTCTCCAGTTTCAGAAATGCTACTGTAATTACATTAGCAAGAAAAGTTTGTATCCGGTAAAGCAGCATTATATAACTTGCTGTGTAAGGTAGCTGCCAACCACTCACTTTCCTGGCTGGTGCTGATGGCAGATACTGAATTTATTTGGAAGCTTATCTACTACTAATTAAGCTTAGATAGTCTTTACACTCCCAGCTTCTGGACAGGGTTGCATCTGTTATAAAATACTGCAGTGCTGGTACTGCTGCAGAATTGTTACCTGCCCACCGTTTAAGAGTGTTACACTGAATCTCAGCTACTTGCCTACCATTTTGTTACAAGTATCTGGGAAAAATCTTGGTGTTTTTTTACACTTCAGACGTAGTTCGATGTCTCAGGCTTAATGTTCATACCTCAGCAGAAACACAACTTTTCTAAAAGAGGTTTTTCTGAGTGCTGCTCGCTATCAAGTGACGTTTATGCTGTCAGCATCTTACTACATCCCATTATTGAAAGCTATTTTGATTCAAAGTTTACCTTCATAGGTGATAGATAGTTACTATTTTGCCTTCTCAGCTCTGCAACCTCTCATATTGAGTAATTTATACATGATGCAATGTTTGATTGACAAAAGTAATCACCTTGCTTCCCATGGCCACCTGAGTTTGCTAACATACGTTGTTAGCAGGTAAATTTAGCAAGTTAGATTACAGCACGCTGTAAATATAAAGTTAGATTTTTTTTTTTTTTTCCTTAAGAGTTCAGGGTAAAATGCATGTATTATTTTTATTGCTTATAAACCCAGCACTTGAAGGTATGCTGAATCCAGGGGGAAAAGGGAGGATGGATCTTCTCAGGATGCTGAAAATGTATGCCTTGCAACTCTAATTAAAAATATGTTGCAGGAAACAATTGCGTGTGATAAATATTGCTTGTAACAGTTTGCATGTATTTTAAAAAAAAAGCTATTCAAAGATGCTTACAAACAGTGGTGGTGAAAGCTGGAAACGTATTTTGCTCAAGGAGGTCAGAATTTGTTTTTCAATGATGGCTAATTTTGAACATGGCTAATAAAAATGAAGAACAGCTGGAAAGGGCCCCCTGCTCTTTTAAAAAGTCCCCAGGTCCTTGTATTAGGAAGTTACCAGACTGGCTTCCAGGTCCAGCACTGCAAAGCAGGTTCTTGAAGAGTCCTCACACCCTCTACATGGTTCTGTTAAGACCAGAGTGAAAAAAAAAAAGCTTGTGTGTGTAGACTTGCTACGTCATAAGGTGGAAGAAAGGGCTTTAGCTCAACACTTTCACATTAGTCACCTTGAGCTGCAGCATGTCCTGGATCAGGCCCTGTTGAAATGGTTTTGCGTTTCTTTAGAGCTAAGTAATAGCATCACAAATGGTAGAAAACTTACTTATGGAGATCATAAAACATGAGTGGAGACTTAAAAGATGCACCTATTGCTGAATGTGTTTTAACTGTAAGAGCAAGGCCATAATTTCCATTTTCCTAACCCTTCTGTTGCTCCACAGAGGTTTCCAAAGTGCACCGCTGCAGTGCTAGGTGGTGGCACACGCATGTGCTGGCAGATGGTTAGAAATGTCATTCAGACTGCAGGGAATCAAGGATTAGGTGAGGTACGCCAAGTTCAGATTCCTCTTCGACATCTGAGGAACTATTGGTGTGGAATTGTACAATCCTGAAAGATAATTAAGATAATTTCTCCTTCTAATGTTTTGTCAAACAGTGAAATGAACAGCAACTGTTAAAAAACTGGTGAGTGAACAAAGAGAAGTTCTTTTATGAAGTGTCTGATCAAAAAGCCTTTCTCCTGAGAAGAAGTCAGGCTTCTGGCGTGCCTCAGCAAAGATCACACCAGTGTTGGAGGGTCTGTGGTGCAGGGCACAAGCCAGCCAACAGAACGGAGCAGCTTTGAGATTACTGCCAACCTGTGCTAGAAACAGCCTTGCAGCAGAAAGTAAGTTACATTTACATCCTTACAACTAACATGCTGAGCTGTCTATTCCTATTGTGTATACATATTTCAGAGGTAATTGAATAGCGGTTAAAAAGAAACACTGAGGTCTCTGAGATTCACTAGCTTATCACCTACTTTTGGCTATGAATGAACAGTCCTCCCAGTGCAAGCTCAAGTCCAAATAAAGGTGTGCTCAGGAACACATTCACATGGCACTCCTCTATTGAAATGCCTATTTCTACTTCCTCCTCCGCACGTGCGTAAATAGTTCGAAGGAATCGCATTCCTCCCTGTTGAGTCTGCTGTCCATGATAAATAACAATTAGTAGCAACAGCTGAGGATTACAAACTCTTTCCCCACTAGGGAATAGTTAGGATTAGTCAAGAGAAAGGGTCAATGAAAACAGTAGCATGGTCTTCAGTCTGAAATGAAGCAACAGCAGATGTTCACCACACTAAGAGCAGAAACAGCGTGAGGTTAGGAGGAGAGTTCTGGGAATACTCTCCTTCCAGAAAAAAAAGTTAATTGATAAAAATACCGATGCAGTGGTAGGTACAAGAAACCAGGTACACCATTATTCATCCTTGGAGATCTCTGCAGCTCCTGCTGCTGCTTGCTTGGGATGTTGCTTCACCTGTGAATGGCCATACAGGGCCAACTGTGAGGCAAAGGTGATATTCCTTGTTTTCCCTTGTGTGGAAAAAATAAATCTGCAAAGTTATGCAAGTAACACCCTCAATGCTCAGAGCTTAGTTCATTGTTGGGCACTGTACATTAGGCAAATAACATAGATTGGGGCCACATTTGCATAATAAAGACCAATGCCACCTCAAATTATGTCTTGATTTCTGCAATACCATAATTAAACACTTGAAGGTCTGTAAACATCATATCTGAAGACAGCTGAGCCCAAGCACATGCTAACCCGTTTGCATCTTGTCCTTACAGATGGAACCAACACCCGTAACTGGTTGAGGACACTGTGTAGCAACAGTGTTGGTGTCATATATTGACTTAGTACAACACAATCAAAACTGGACGGCTGTTTTTTTTTCCAAATTCCGCACTAACCCTTATTGCTTTTAACAAAGACACCTCTGACACGTTTAGTTGCTCTAGCACTAGCTATTTTGTGCTCAAAACACAAGTTTGTGCATTATAAAAACGATTTATCTTTAAGGTGTAGGTGTTTCTTTCAGTCTGATATAGCCATTAACTCTTGGTGAAAAACCCTTACCTGAAGAGATGTCCTCCAAACACTTAATGGGTGACAGCATGCGCATATGCACAGGGAACACTGCCAGTACTAACAGTGACACGGCACTGGCCTCACATGACTTGTCTGGGAGGGGACAGCCAGCTCCTGCTTGGAAACACACCCCCGGTGCCTTTGCCTAAACCCTCAAAATTTCCACAGCAGTAGTGAAAGGTGAGGAGTTGAACTCTGGGCTCTGAATAGATACAAAGGACCTCTCCTAGGTTACCATCAGCAGGAGGTGAGCAAAGAATGGGCAGCCAGAGTTCAGGGGCGTAGTAGCTTGAAAAGATATGATAGAAACTTGGAGGAAATCATTAAAAGGCAATGTCATGTATCTGTGTAAAGTACAATGGTAAGCTTTCCCAGGCACTGTGGTTGCCTTCAGAGCTGTGCAGTGCTTGGAACAGTAGGACATCCACCAAACACGACGTCTAGTCCTGCGTCTGTCCACACAGTGTGGCTGATATGCAACTTCTACGGTGACCAGGTAAGTTGTCCTTACCTCTTCATTTCTATATATTCTATACTGTCACGGATAGTCGTAGCCTTTTTTCTCTCAGGTGCAGTTGTTTTCTGCTGTCTATGCACTATAAGGGTTAATTCCAGTGAAGTAAGGTCTGCAACAGAAGATTGAAGCAGGTGGGGAAAAAGGAACACCAAGAAACTGTGGTAGGCAGCCAAGGCAGAACTGCTTGGCTGGTGTCAGAAGGGTGCAGGATGCAGCACTGGGTATGGTACCAGGAGAACTGGGCACTTGGTAGCCTCTGTTTGGGACTGTCTGGGCCACAGAAGTGTAAGAGGACAGCAGAGATGGGACATAAATAATAATGTGAGTGGGAAAACAAATGTAACAATATGGCAGTTCTTTCCTTTTCAGAATATGTTGAGCATTTTAAAACATGACTTAGACAAACTGCCCTTTTCTGATACCTGAGGTGGAGAATTCTGTGAAAACAGATATGTGACTTAATGAACAGTTGTTGAACTAGTGATGAAGTACATGGAAATAATAATAAAAAACATTAGAAGTCTTTATTGCCTAGTCTATGTTTTCCCTTTAGCATCAAGAGACTGACTGGGGAAACAATTAGTTTTACTATAGGGTTAAGAATTTGGTTTGGATCAAATTTTGTGTTAACTAATTTGAAATAACCAAAAAGGAATTTTTTTTTTTTTAAGAGCACCAGTTCTAGCAAATAGTTGGAAATAGCTGCAGGCAGCTGAGATCTTCAGTGGTTGATTCAGGGCTGTGTAACATGCCAACAGGAGGTTGGTGCCAAGCAGCTGAATGGCTTTTTTGTTTGCCAAAGCAGCCATGGTTGCACAAATACTTTTAAAATGTATTTGGTATATTCTGAATCAGAAAAGACATTATCCAACAAAGAAGTGTAGGTAGTGAGATGTTGGGAAAAAACAAATACAATAAATTTTCTCTTGTTTTAATGTAAAATTTTATCTTGTAAATGTGACCTAATAAAGGTAGTGCAGTGAGATTTGGAGAGAGGGAGTGTGAACAGACATGGCAGTACTGTTTGGAACTGGAATTCTTTGCCTAAGCAAGACTTTTATCATAATTTGATTATTTTAAAAGGAGTGTTACTAGAATTGTCATTGTAATTTCACCTCTTTCCTAAACTCACAAAATTTAAGACTCAATCAAACAATAGCTCTTTCTCCTCCTAAAAACTCAAAGCAGAGTCATTTTTTCTACTGTACCCTGCTCTCTAGCTCAGCAGGGTTTGACCCAGTGAGGAACAGTTCTGGAGCATCAGCCTTCCAGCAAGCAGCTCATTGACATACCCCTTTTGTGTCTGCCTCTGTAAGTTCTAAGGTTGTCTGCTACAAGTCTGTCAGAGTAGAATAATCTCTTTAACTACAGAAAACTGTGGCCAACACTATTTACTGTCCCAGCAGAATAATTTCATATAGCTGTTTTCAGCTCCCTACTGGGTGGTTGGAGAGAAGACAGGGAGGTGCACAGAAAAAGGGCAAGGGATATGAGTTATAACAAGAAATTCTGATTAGATAGTGGGGAGGTGGTGGAAATTACAGTGGAGGCAGTCAAATGCTGGAACAGATTTCCCAGAGAAGCTGTGGAATCTCCCTCCATGCGGATACTCAAAACTCAACTGTTCAAGGCTCCAAACAACCTGCTAAGAAAGCTGGAATGGAGCAAAGCCTGAAAAAGGAATTAATTAATCAAGCATGACATATTTCAAGCATTAGCGGTATTTTCTTGGAGACAGTGGGCACACCTGCACTGAGAGGGTATGTGTGACAAGATGGGTGTATAGTTGCACATTACGTAACAAAAAAAAATGCATCATTGTGATCAGGAGATCTTTTGGAAATTAAGATAAGATCAATTTGTCCTGTGGCAAGTTATTTATGCCATTCTGTTCAGGCTAGCAGGTTATTTGCAATTGCTACTTACAGGTGTTCTTCATCAGATAGGTTAGAGCTCAGCTATATATTTTTCAACAAGTTTGTGGTTGGCAAGCTTGATATATCATAGGAAAAAATACACAACATCTTGTAGACTGGCTCTGGTAGCTCAGAAAGTCTAATAGCAAGGAGCTCTAGATCCGGGGAATCAAAATCCTAGGACACTGTGACTTCATTAACATATCTTCATTTTAAGCAATAGCACCTTAAGGCACCTCTCACACTACTTCTTTTTGGCCAAGAGAGACAAAGTTAACTTGATTAGGTTTTTTTTAGGCTGCTACCAAAAGTTAGCATTTCCTGCAGGAGTATATACAAGCCTAGTGTCGAAACAGGGGGTTGGGAGCTCAGGCTCGTGGTTTCAAGTTTCAAATCACTTTTTGCCTGGTTTTTTTTTTTTTTTTCTTCTCAGAGCATTTTAACATCAGTTTCTTCCACTAAAGCATGTAGTTTGGTGGACTGGCCATGTTCTTTTCTGTCTGTGAGTAAACAGGAACCCAAGCAGGAAGAATTTTTCTGTCTCCTGCCCCTTGACCTGCATACTAACATGTACTGTAGGGAAACAGAGCTGGAAAACCCTGTAAATAAACACAGTTGCATTTTTAAGAACGTACCCATAAAGCTGCCATTTCAAAGCTAATCTCCTGGCTAATATGGGGACTTCTTTTTGGCAGTGTATTCCTTCTTTCTGAAACACTGCAAGAGGAGTACTCCGAAGAGGATTGCTAGCATCATAAAGGTAACAGAATATCATCTTTCTAATGAATAGTTTTCCTACTGTTTTTGATTGAACCTTAGACAGGTGCTTCTTGACCTTTCTTGTGCTTTCCTTTGTTACCTTAGGTAACACCGTTTGCCTGTCCTTGAATATTCCTCTGTGTAGGAAAAGCAAAACGGATTAAATTCTGCAATCCTCAGTAATCTGGCCTTCATGTTATTATAATTCATGTGTTTGTTCTTAATGACCAGGTGAAAAGAAGAAAACCTTAAGGAATGTTTTGTTATCTTTCGCTAATTACGATTTATGATAAGAGCACGGCAATATAAAACCAGCTACACAATAATCCCTAGGATAGCCACAGCACGTCCTGAAATGCAGAGATCTTGCCATGGCCATGGCCAGCAGTGAAAGCCCCAGCAGCTACTTAAATCTTGGCTTTGNAATGGGCAAGCCAGAGCCAAATAAAGGGACACTTATTATGAGGTGGCCACATACCCATTTCGCACTTTAAACCCTCAAACTGACCATAGCAGGACTTGAAGCAAAGATGATTTTCTCACTTACCATGTTCTCAAGCCGTAACTTAAGTTCCTCTGCCATGTGAGTGAAGGCTGTGTGGGGCTCTACTGCATTAATTCGTTGTGGCACAAACTCATGTTGTTGTAGTTGCATTTTTGTTTTCATCCGTGTTAGTTTAACATCATGTCATCATTATGGGAGAGCGCATGTGTCTTACAGTAATTTCTTAGCTGTCTGTGAAGGGCTGGAGTTCCTGCCAAGTGCAGCGTGTTCCTGGGCCAGATCACAGGAGACAGCCATACCACAACACACCAGTGGCATGATCAAAAGCTTTGGCTGTGGCTGTTGTCCCATTTTGCTTTGTTACCCTTACATCCCTGTCAGTCTTGTGGGTCAATACTAACTCATTAGGAAATAAGGGGATTTTTCTTCTCAAAAGCTCAGCTTTCCTCAATGGCCTACATGAAGAAGGGAGCAGGACAGGACAGAGTGCAGAATAAATACTTCTGTTTTGCAACTGAACTCAAATCTGGGGGAATTTGCTGTTGTCAGCAGTGTTTTCTGTTTTACAGAACCAGCTGTACCAGGTTCACTTACTAAGATCAGCTCTTATTTCAGATGAAAAGAGACTCTGGATATTCCACCATGGCTGACCAGCAGAAGCAGGTAAACGTTCAAGGTCATCTTTTAAAGAAAGCATTACGCGGCACTTTGGAAGGCTGAATGCGTTGAATCATCTTCTAAGAGAACTGACAGACACATCCACACTCGGATCACTTTAGTACAACTAGGAGCTCATCTCTTAATACAGTAACATTTTCCTAGCATTTTTTCCCTTCCAGCAGACTGTGGCCAAGTGGTGAAGGGCTTGTTATCTTTGCTTGCATGACAAGAGACCACAACACTCCCGTGGAACCAGAGGCTGTGCCACCTGATTGGGCCCAGTCCACAAAGTGGTCCTGCTAAACAATATGTTTCCCACCTGACGTGCCTCAGTCTCTTTGCCTTGCAGGCAGCAACCCTGTAGAGGGGTTGCCAACTTGTAGAGGCCCTTTAAGGGAAGAGAAATAGGGTGCTAGCACTTGGACTTGATGAACAAGATTTTTCTTTTCTATGTAAACTCTGCTTCTACAGCTCATGTAATTATAATGTGTGGGCTTTATTCACGTAATCACTTCATCACGTGCCATAAAAATGCAGCCTCAAAACAAGACAGTTTCTAGCCAAAGTGCTTTAAAATAGCTTAAGTGCTGACTGTTAGCTACTCTCTGTCCTGTCTCAAAGCAGGATATACACAATGTGTGATGAGTATTAGGACTTAACTAGTTTTTGAAACTCTGAGTTCTTCAGCTGGAAGATGCTAAAAATCTAAAATACTGTTTGGTCTAACTAAAAATTCTGACACTTGTAAGACATCCGTTTTTCTTTGGTATGATCTTTCTTCACCGCAGGAGAAACAAGGATTTATAGACTGTGATTCTGTTAAAAAGCTCTAAAAGTTTTACAGCTTTTGTAACCTTTTTGTAAATAATATATAGACAGTGTTCCCACAATCTAAAGATTAAGAAAGTCTTATCATGTCAGCATATATGAGGCGTAACATGGATGCAAATGGAAGTATGAAACTGCTAAGAGAGCAAATCTCCAGCCCAGAATCCAGCACGTGCTATCTGAGGCTGGAAGAGATGCTGTTTGCTAGCCTTGAATTTGTAGTTCAGTACAGCCAGTGATAATGCTGGCAACTGATTGTATCACTTCTGATATAAACCTACAGAGTTCACGAACATCAAGCTGTAGGGCAAAAGTCCTTCAAATTACTGCTTCCCCAGTTGCTAACTTGACTAGAAAAAAAAATGATAGGAGGAAACAGTTGTTTATTTTAATGAGGTAAGTTTCAGTGCTAATGAGCAAAGTTCTATCCTGGGACAGATAAATATTGCTGACACCTCCTGGGTAATGTTTAATGTTCTGTAACTGTTACAGAATCTTAAGCTCTTAGCACTGAAGGCTGGGTGGAGAGGATTCCCCTGTATTGCGTTACCCTAAACACACCTGCATTCAACATTTATTAGTGGGCTGTCTCTCTTGTTTGTCCTCCCTGGCAGTAGACAAGCAAGACAGTAACTATGAATCATGCTATTTTTACTCTAGTTTGCTTGTGCGGCACAACACCACAGTTAAAAACAGGAAGGGCAGAGTAATGAACAAGACACCACGTGGTTATTACAGTATATTAGTTTAGAATTGCTTTGATTTTTAAAAAAACATTTATCCTGCAGATAAATGTAATGCATATTCACCTAAGAGCCCCCAAACTAAGATTGCTGAGCTCCAGAATCAATTCCAGCTTGGGCTACTCTAAAATACAGATAATTATACATTTGTCATATATTTGCTAAGCAACTTGGTTTTGAATACTTAAATACCCAAATATATTGAATGCAGCTTTTTGAATATACTTATTCCTGGAATCAAAAGGTCTCACTGGTAAAGTTTTTACTCTCTTGCTGTTGTTTTGTATGGTTAAAAATCCTTACTGTGATGAGAGCCACAGTAACATCACAGCTGCCCTTATACTGTACACAGGGATATTTCTTCAGTACATAACAGTTCTGTGACTGAGAGCAGGGATTTAGAGAACTTTAAACTTTTGAGTAGTTGAGTATTTTACCTCCTTGTTCCTGTGCAGTTGATCCATACAGATGGCACATGGTACCTACCAGCCAAGTTGTACTCTCAGCACTAGAGCTGAGTTGTGCCTGTGATGGCCTAGAGGCAAGGTGAATTATCCAAAGAAAGGTAATAACCTGTATTAAACTTCTGCTATACTTGGGGCAGGGGGGAAAGAAGGCAAGCTTCTGGGCACAGGAATTGGACTTCAGAATTGCTCTTCAAAGCAAAAAGGAAGGTTGAGAAGAGTGGTTCTGGATTAATTGGAATGGTTAGGTCACCTGAGCACAACAGTTCTTGACTACTGCAGGGAGAAAGCATACTGCATGCTGGGAGAAAATACGGAGTGAGGGAGGTGTTGAGATGGAATACCATTCCTTACCCCCAGGTCTTCCTTTCCTGCTGCTCTGAGTTATCCAGAAGCCCTTTTTATTATAGTCCTCCAGGTACTGAGAAGCTTGCCAAATGAAAATTAGGAGAAGTCAATGGTCCTTTCTCTCCCTTTTTATTGCAGAGAAATTCCACGTCAGTGACACATCAGGTCTCTGTAAGCATGGCAGATAGATGTGTGTGTAGTCCCCCCCAGTGACACACAATATCCCACAACAGCTTTGTTATTATTTTCTTTAGAGAGTTTGGGAAACAAAATGGACCATCTTAGGACTGCCTTTACCTTCTGCATTTCAAATACAAAAAATGCTGCTTGCTGCTGTAGGTCACAGCAGCACATGCTTACTCTTGTTGCTTGCTCACAGGAAGAGAAGCTCTGGGATGCCATAAAGATCACTGCCTATGTCCTTGGTACAGGCCTGCTCATATTCACTGCCTTGGTGAACTCTGTTTTTTGGTAAGATTATTCAAATCAAGGGGCTTGAGGAGGAACTTTTCTGTGTAGAGGGGAAAAAGTGGATGATGAAAAGATGGGCAACTAACAACACTTATTCCCACAGGTACATGCAGAATATCTGGGACATTTCAGGCCATTTCTGGCAAACAGCATGGCTTAAGTTCTACTACCAGTTTGAGGGAAAAGAGTGGACAATCTTCCTCCTTGGTGAGTTTTAACAGCTATTTGCTGTTGGAGGAACCATCCATGTATTACATTTGAAAGGAGGACATGGACATTCCTCCCCAAACTCACTAATCTCTTCACTGAAAAAGCACATGTAGGCTTCAAAGCAAGCTGCAGCTGATGTGCAGCCATGCTGTGTTTGGACTAGTTCACCATTAGACCCCTCTAGAGAGATTAAAAGTTTGATCTTTTTGCTGCTGCTGAAATGGTTTCCCTGTGAAGACACTTTGCTCCTGTGAGAACTGAATGACTCAGTAGAACTAATTACTGATAATTAAAGTAAAATCAGTGAATTTTACTCTTGCTGTAGCACCTATAAAACTCTTCTCTGTCTGTGATTAACAGCTAGTGAACAGGCCTAGTAAGGACCTTGTAAGGTCCCAGGGATCAACTCAATCTTATTCTACTTGTATTTTGAAGCCACCCATGATAGAGATCCCTTAGCCTCCCAGAAAAGCCCCTTTTTAGCTTTGTTGTGGCAAGTTTCAACCTATGAGACATTTGTCTACTCTAACCTCCGCCCCATTCTGGATATCAGAACCTACGCATACTCCATTTTAAAGCATCTCTTGGGAGTGGATACACCTCTGTCACATCTGGGTCTCAGCAAGGTCCTCTGAATACTCTGCCACTGTATTTTGTTTTCGATGTAGACATAGCTCTCAATTTATTAATACATCTCTGCCCTTTCCTCATGCCACAGGGGCCGCATTGGTGCCTGGCCTTGCTTTCTGGTGCTTCAATGGAATCCTTATGGTGGCTGATGTAACAGGAAAGCCAGCTTTCATTACTCGCTATCGCATTCAGCTGGGCAAAAATGATCCTGTAAGTATTTCTCACTCTGCCTCTTCTGCTGGCTAAACATTTCCTGCAGTCTCTTAGGCTAGGAGCAGGGAGAAGAACCTGTTATGCTTTTCTCTTGCAGCCAGATAGGATTCAAGGAGAATCAAGCTGAGTCTTTTATATCCACTGCAGAGAGGAAGGCAGCTCTTGTAATTAGGCTACTGATCAGATCTGGATTGACTGCTTGTTAAAAAGTTAATCCCAAAACTAATATGAGAACTGCCTACAAATCTTAAAGCTCTTTATCCTTCCAACTCAAAGCTGCATTGCTTCTGACTTAGCCTCAAGTCTTGACTTCTCTTTTGCAGGTGGACACAAAGAAATTGCGCCAAGCCATCTACACAGCACTATGTAACCAGTTCTTTGTCTCCTTGCCCATGCTTGTGCCCATGTTCTATGTCATGAAATGGTGGGGCAACACCTTCAGCAAGGAGTTACCCACCTTCCACTCGTTTCTTGTGGACCTAAGCATCTTTACCTTAATAGAGGAAATTCTCTTCTATTATACACACAGGTGAGATAAGCACAGGAACAGGACTCTGTGGTTTTCCTCCATGCCTTTAAGCTTATACTGATCTCCTGCAACAGCGGTAGTTGTAGTCCCTCCTTTCCCACCAGTCTTGTAATTATATGGGAAGACTTACAGGTCCCAAAAGCCACCCTTAACAACACGAGGCTTTAGTGCTGCTAGTAACTACAATAAACAAAAATGGGTAAAATTACAGAGGTGGAGCAGCTTAGAAGCTAAGGAAGAAACAAAACAGGTAGCTTTACACAGAAGCTGTGACCCAGCATTCTTTGAAAGGGAAGGACAAGACTGACTATCCTGAAAGAAAAAAACTCAAGAGATCAGTGAGTGATCTCCCATTCACTTCTACAGCACCTATGAAACAGGGCCTGGTTCTTGATGCTGCAGCCTTTGTAAGCACCGACACCAACATTATAGGAAAAAAATAAAGCAAGGAAGAAAAAAGCCTGCAAAAGACTGTGCAGAAGCATTCTCAGAAATATGTAGGTTTCCCTCCTGGACAAATGCACACACACAAAAAAAAGTAAAAAGCTTTTTCTTACGAAGGACCCACAGAACCTAAAATTCTGACTCTAGAGGTTGCCAGTAGGAACAGTCAAAACAGTGAAAATATAAAGTGAGTCTTGCCCTAAGTAGTACTTCCAGGTTTGAGCAAACAAGTCATTTAGGGACTTTGATTTATGGGATTTATCTGGACTTGAGTTTAACATCAGCCCGTGGACACATCAATTGAGTGAGGGCTCAATACTAAAGAAGAAAAGAGAAGGAAGGCAGGAGTCCTACGCTCTTACTTCCAGCTGCCCTGAAATCTTTTTGTTAAAGATGGGACATGAGGAAGTCCCCAGCAGAAATTCTGTATTATGTTACTTTATATGCCTTTCTTGCAAAGCTCAAAGCCTGCCTTTCTCTGTTTTCTCTGCGCAGGCTTGTTCACCTCCCGCTCCTGTATAAGCACATTCATAAGAAGCACCACGAATGGACAGCCCCCATTGGTGTGGTCTCCATTTATGCTCACCCACTAGAACACATAGTAAGTGGATTCTCCCACAGTCACCCTCAGTTTCTGCATGGAGCATGATTTCCATGGGATGAGGAGTGGTTAGAGAAGAAACACAAATGCACACTTACTGTCTCCCTTAGGAAGAGGAAGCTAAGCTGTATTGCCAAGAAGCTTGGCTGTAGAAGGGGTTGCAGTACCTGCTTATGCTGGATTCCACTACTTTACAAGCACAGATCCAGGGGCCTCCAAAAGATAAGGACCTAACTGAATGGTGCTTCCCTGAGCACAGAGAGGGCTGGGGGAGCACAGACGGTGCTTTGAGTGTGAGGTGCTACACTTATACAGTCTGTTACTGCATGGACTTAGAATTCTGTTGTGATTTTCATGCTCGTTGCTGGGATCGGTGTTTGCAGGAGTGTCTCTCAGCACTGCTCCAGCTGAGACTTCCCATGAAAACACATCTCACTTTCAGAAGATCCCATTTACAAGTACTATTTCCTGCTAACAATAGCCCTGGGCTGCAGCACCAGCTCCGTGAGTCTCTCTGACAGCTTTTGGGCAGCAGAATGATTTCTTTTATATTCAAGAGTCCAGCTAAGCCTAGCTGGTGCAGTAAGCTTGGCCTGGGCAGCTACAGCCATTTGTGCTACTGGTAGGACACAATGAAGCAATGCAGCCAGGATCATCACATCACTGTCCTGACTGCTCATGTCCCCAGGCCATGCCATTTTACAACTAGGTATCCCACAAGAAGCTTCAGCATCATTCCAAGGTGAAGCTGAAATTCAGACCTCTGACTCCAAAGTGATTTACCAGAATCATGCTGCCCTCACATCCCTGGTTTGATCTCATGTCTAACTTCTACTGCAAGCTTAGGGAGCTTGGGCTGTGACTTCGTTTTGCAGTGCATAAAACTGAGGTTAGATCAGAATAAATTATTTCTTTGATGATTATATAATTTTAGTAAGGTATTTGCAGAGGGATCTTCCCTTTATGCTGTTTGCACAAAACTAATGTGATGGATCACCCAGGTGAAACAATTCAGCTCCTAGGGGAGAGTCTGTTGTGGGCCAATTAATGAGGTAGTGTTTGCTTCTCGTTTCTAGATCTCCAACACCCTGCCTGTCATGACTGGCCCGATGATCATGGGGTCTCACATTGTTTCAATTGCAGTGTGGTTCTCCCTTGCTTTCATAACAACAAGCATTTCACACTGTGGCTACCACCTGCCTTTCCTCCCATCGCCGGAGTTCCATGACTTCCACCACCTCAAGTATGTCTGGGCATTGCTCAGCTTCCCCTCCCCTTCCCCTCCTGGCTGCACTCTGGCACTGCTGATGGGCAAAGCTCCTTTCTGAGGGTCAAGTGGGTTTGCATAACTCACGTACAAGCAGAGAAGCCGATCCATCCAGCTCGCCCAATAGCAGGCTGAATGCTGTCTGTTCTTAAAGCAGCTAAACAGGGATTGGGATTTCAGGGGACTCCAACCCACTGCCCACACAGCTGCCAGACATCTCACTGACATCCACCCTCCTCCACCAGCTGACATGGGAACTTCCTCCAAAGCACAAACACTGCAGCTGAGGATAGGAATTTCAAGTTTTCCAAGATTACATGGGAGGAAAACACGTAGTGTCTGAAGCAGCAGGTATCACCTGGACTTTCCCCAGCACAAGCACAGTGTCAGAGACAGTTCTCTGCATGGCTCTTCCCAGAAGTTTAGAAGACACGGCATGTGATCTAGAGGAAAGACAGAGCAAGGGCAAGTCACGCAACTGAAATAAATTTGCAGGGAGCATCTCCATCTGCCCTGCTCCCATACACTGGGATTAGTAACACTGATCATACAACACCTTGTGCAGACAATTGCAATTAACCCTTCCTGGCAGAGGTTCCCTCTGTAGCTTCCTCCTACACTGGAGAGAGCAGAGTTTCAGGAGATTGTTCAGGGATACATACAACAGTAGTGGAAGAAGTTGTTCCTGCCTCCCAGACGCGCAACTAAATTAATGCACATGCTCCCTTGAACAGTTGGCCTCTCCTGCAGAAACAGCCAGTGTGGCAGTTCTATCACCACCCGAGTGCTGGGCAACACCCACAGCAGCAGAAATTGCATCAACGGCTTATCAGGGCTCTGAAAGGAGATGGAAACAGGAAGGGTGAGGTAATCTCAGACACTTCCAGTGGTGGTTATTCTCTGATTTGGTTTCCAGGTTCAACCAGTGCTACGGAGTCCTGGGAGTGCTGGATTATCTGCACGGAACGGATACAGTGTTCAGACAAACCAAAGCCTATGAGAGACACAGGGTCCTCCTCAGCCTCACACCACTCTCGGAAAGCATCCCTGAGGCACCCAAGAGGGCAGAGTGAACCCAGCAGCCTCTGGTCCTTGCACAGCCCAGTGGGAGACAGTGATTTATGCCAAATAGTATTTTAAATGGGAAGTTATTGTTCACACATAACGAAACCCAAAGCTGAACTTAAACATGCTACTTGAAATTACTGCACTTTTGCTGCCTGTTATCTTCTACCTAAGGCACATAAAAACTGCTCTAGAAAGCTATTTTTAAAGAAAGTTTAGAGGGTTTTTTTCCTTCGTTGCTTGCACTATTCCTTGGTTTGATGTGCTGTGCATTAGCCAGACGTGTTTTGGGCCACATGGCTTTAGGGCATTCCTGGGGAGTTCTCATTATTGAGGTTTTAACACTTCAGTTTTCCCAGGCCACACTTTAGTCTCTTTCACCAGCATTCTACAGAAATACCAGCAGGATCACTGTAATGACATGTGATATCAGATTAAAACCACTATTTTTTGGGATCCAGAACACCTGGGATATGGGATGCAACGCCGCAGAAAGTCAGTGGGGACCACAGCTTTAGGAACACTTACCCCCTGCACACGCAACAGAGGCCTGACTGCCCCGACAAGTTTTTCTTCACACGAGAGGTCAGCACAGGTCTGAATCAAGGGCTGTCACATCCTCATCTCTGCAAACACAAAGCAAGTTTCCCCCTTGTGGGACAGGGAAGTGGAGCTGGTAGCTGATCTGCTACACGGCAGAAAGCCCTGCTACATCACACCTCCGTATGCTGAGCCTCACCTTGCTCCCTACTTGCTGAAAGGAGGCACAAACCAAAACTCTGTACAATGGAGAACTAAGGAAAGAGACTTTGAGTCCCTGCTGTCCTGAGCTGTGTGGAGATCAGTGAATCCCTCTAAGAGAGGACAACCCAACAAAAAGCACCCATACCTTTATGCACAGCCTTAAGTACATCCACAAGCAATCTTGAGACATGCTGCGACTGTTTTCCAGGATCTTTCTGTTGAAGTCTCAATCCCGTCTGGGGACCTGGGACAAAAATGACACCTGCTTCTCACCACTGCTAGACCGGCCCGGCAAACCCTCTGGGGCAAGGACACACAAGGCTGAGCCATGCTGCACTTACCCGCTGTCAGCCCAGCTCCACCCAGGGAAGCCAACTCTGCACCCAGCCTGCTCATCCACCCACAGCCCCCCCAGGGAGGGCACATCAGCACAACACAACGCAGGCTGCACTGTCTTTTGATGTTTTTATTTTTATACATTTTTTTTGTATTAAAAAGGAAAAAGCATAATTACCACAAATTACAAAGGACTAAAGCATTACTAGAATAATGAATCACATCAGCCTAGAAAGCAGATACTCTGAATAATATTAATGTTATAATACAAGCTCTCATTCAAGTATTTTACATTTTTTCTCTTTTCCTTTTATAAGTGATGATGATCCTAGCACATGGGTCAAAGATTATGTACTATCAACAGAAGATGGATCATGTACAGCGGGCCATATTAACAAGATTTTCCTCCCAAGTGATACATGGTCTGTGATGAGTCATTTTAAGTCTGTCTCTACAATAAATGCAGCTGAAGAAGGTTGCACACACTTTCTAGTTTTGGGAAACAGAAGGCTGACATTGGGACACACAGGGTTTGAGAAGGGCCAGCACATCGAATCATCACCCCTTTTGCTCCAGGTGAGCGAGCTGAGAGCCACCCAAGGCCATGGTGCAGCACACGGGGTTTGAGCCACAGATCCAAAAGTTTCTGACCCCAACGGGACCCGGACAGGCTGGGAGAGGAGGAAGAGGAGCAGGGCTGCACCACAGAGGCTCAAGGGACCCAGAGGTGCCAATAACCTCTGCCCGCAGGGGTACAGCGCAGGGAGCCGGGGGTTGGCCTAAGCACGCTCCATACGACCCAGGGGTCCCGCTCCTCTGGAGCTTCCCACCAAGGGATGTGCTTGTCACAGATACGTCGGTCCTATGTTCAAGTGTCTGCAGAAAATGAAACTGTAAACTACTCATTGAAATGCTGCCCTCCAGCCACCTGCTCCATGCCACCGAGATGAACATTTTATTTAAAAAAAGAAGTCATTAATCTATTACCTGTATTGGAAACTTTAAAAAAAAACCCCAAAACCAACAAAAGAGTCAGTGAGGCATTTAACATCAAGTGCAGCAACCCTCTCTAAAAAAGAGCCTAGCATCCATTTCAAAACAGTGACAAAGTGACATAACCAGTCTCAGAGGAGACAGGAGAAAATAAGCATTGCAAACACAGCTTGCTACATTTACAGTTTTCCTTTTTTTTTTTCTTTTGATAAAATAACTGGAAAGGCATTAACAGCTAGAAGGCCCCCTCTGCACTGCCATGCGGAACAGACACGCGGCAGGATACTGAGGTTAACACATCGTTTTGTTACAGTACAGTCGACCAGTCCCAAGCAAGGCGAGCAGTTGCCAAAACTTGAGGGACCCCAAGGGCTACAGTGACAAGTTGCCATGGAGGGTGCAAGGGGGGAAGTGGGAAGAGGGACAGACAGGTGAACGGAGCAGCACGATTATTACTTTTTAATTATTTTTTTTTCCCCCAAAATGAGCATGGCAAAGCAACAAAGCCTCCTCTGAAACACACTTTCCACCTCCACTCCTGACACCGCACGCTAGAGCTCTGTACCCACTGCAACTATCAGCATCCCAAAGATGGGCTGACACACAGGCCCTCAGCAAGAGGCCCTGGCTGTAGCAGCCTGAGACCTCCCAAAGAGAAAGGCGAGATGGGGAGCGCTCCCCCAGCCCTTTGGAAAGCAGCTGGGGCTCCCTCTGGCTGTGCCAGTGGCTGGTGCCACCCCTTGTGAGCTGCAGGGCAGAGCAGCGTTCACAGGAGCACACATGCCTGACCACTCAGACCACCAAAATTTAAAAAAAAAAAAGCACAAAACATGATTGTGGTGAAGCATCCAAGCTAAAAGCAAGGCCAAACTCCCTCCTCAGCAGGAGCGCAAGAGCTTCCTCATAAGCAGAACCCCTCTCTGGACAGCTGTCCCTTTGTCTGTGGTGGCATGAACCATGTGTGATGTCTTCCATTTACAGCTACCCAGCAAGAGGCCAATGACCCCCTGCAATCCATAGCGCAGGGGAAAGCCTCGCCACAGCCAGTCCCTCCTCAGCTTGGCACGGA
Organism: Eurystomus gularis; assembly: GCA_013400335.1. Lineage (NCBI taxonomy): Eukaryota > Metazoa > Chordata > Aves > Coraciiformes > Coraciidae > Eurystomus > Eurystomus gularis. The sequence goes on from VZZY01015756.1 coordinate 21,322, forward strand.
CCACAGGCTCTGCAGCTGTGGCCTCACCACAGCCACTGCGTAGCACAGGGCAGCAGGACACTGCCACATAACCAGAGCACTGGGGAGCAACCTGCCCTCTGCCACCACCCACACCGTGACCAGCGGGCACTGCATCCTGGTGGAGAGGAGAGCGAACTGTCCTGTGTCCCCTCAGGTCTGTTGGAAGGCTGGCATGTTGGTCTTGTCTGTCCTTCCTTCGCTCCCTGGCTATGCTGCTGCCAGACAGACAGTTAAACAAGGCACAGAGTCCACAAATCTGGGAAACAGGGAGGTTTCCACACCGATGTGACAAACCACTGACTCAGCAGAGGGGGAAGAAACTCTTCCATGCCAAGACTTGAGTCTCAGCCTTAGAAATTAATAAAATAATTTAAAATCAGTTCAGATTTTGGTAAATTCTCTGGAAAATGTCTTACCTCTTCCACCATCCAAGCAATTCCATAGTCTGCTCCACAAGCAAGAGCTCCACAGCAGAAGCTTGCTCCTCCTATTTCCTATTTGTTACTAAAATGCAGACAACTGGCTTAAAAAGAGAACATGCACCAACAAGAGGAGCACAGGGACACGGCAGCAAGGACCACCTGCAGCACATCCACTTGCTAACAACCAGCAACACATCTGCAATGTCCTTGATCAAACACCATTTCCAGCCTCTGAGGCTCCTCTTCCCAAATCAGGGGCAAAGCCAGCTGCACCTGTAGCCTCAGAGATCTGACTCTAGCTCACAAGAGGGGAAACCCAGAGATAACAGTCATGGCCACAGCACTGTACAAGCATTATGTGCCCATCTGGCCTGGTTGCCATCCCACAACTCCAGAGCACTGCTGCTGTAACGGAGCAAGCCACAGACTCAGACAGGCTGGCAGCCTGAGTCAGGCCTGCGAGTGGTACCAAGCTGCAGGGTGATGTGGCCGGGGTGGACAGACCAGGGCAGGATCACACCACCAGGAAACAGTGAAGTAGCAGCTGCCCAGCCTCACTCGAACTCAGCTGTGCTTTCAATTCTAGCAGCACTTCACAAAGCTGCTCCACATGGACCAGCCCACCTTCCCCCCACCAACTCCAACCTACTAAAGCAGCATCTTCAAAGCAGTGTCAGTTCGGGAAGGTGGTGCTGGCAGCCAGGACTCCACAAGCAGCCACAGCCACTGCCAATCGACAACTTGCCCAAGCTTGCCCTCTGCTCTTAGCTCCTGGCTGCTCTCATCCACCAGCCCCATGGCCATATAGGGACAGCCTTGGAAACAATACTCCTCCTCCCAGCTATGAGACACAGTGCTGGACCAACTGGATACTTAGAGAAAACACTGCTCGTTACCAGCTTGTGATTTTGCAGAGAGGCTAGTGCCATCAGCTGCACCTTTGAGTAGCCCACTGCAGCGCCTGCTCTGCATAGTGCATGGAAGCACACTTTGCAGCCCACAAGGATGATGTGCTGGAGCCACAACCAAGCCAGCTGCAAAGCAGGTATCCCGACCCAGGAGATGGACACAGCGGCAGCAAGGCAAGAGGCTCTGGCTGAAAAGGAGCTTCTGCCCTTATGGCAGGAGCACGACTTTCCAGTGCTACTTCTGGGCCCCAGGAGCAGCTCTCACCCCGCTCTGATACATTCCCCCTGCGAGGGGAACACAGGTCACCAGCCTGGGGAGGGTTTGCCTGCCAAAGGCCAGCCTGTGCTGAGTGGAGGAGCAGAGTAAACACCACAGCAGCTCCGCAGCCATCGCCCTGCCTCAGCAAGCAAGGAGCAGCGGGGTGTTATCTCAGCCCTTGGAGATGCACAGAGATGATGCCCTGAGCAGGAGACTCCACACAGCCACCCACAAAGACATGACACACAAGGAAACCCAGGCGAGAGCCCTCCTTTGCTGGACAGGTCTCCAGCTCACACCCAGCACAAGTCCCACCAGCAGCCCCATGCCAGTGACAAATCTCCCTGGGCTGCGTTGTCCCCTTATCAGGCTACAGCATGAAGTGGCACCAGGGACACACCAGCCCTCCCCACCTGCTTGCAGCAAGGACCAGTCCCTCCAGCTGCTGTGACGATCTCCCCACTCACCCTCCAACCATGCTGGAGGTGCAGACTGGAGCACACCAACCTCCTGCCCCAGCCTGCCTGGAGAGGGCGCAAGGGGTTCGAGCAAGGCCACAAGCACATACAGTTGCTGTTGCAGGAAGGATGCTACAATGGTTTATAGACAACATAGCGGCTTCAACTACTTCATCAGCACAAGTCTTGGATTTGACTGCCCTCGGCACCTTCCCCCACGAGAATCAGGGCTGGCAGAAGCTCTCCGCAGTGGGAGGAGGCATCTGAGTGAGCTGTGGGGTCAGAAGAAAGGCTGCAGGGAAGATCAGCTCGGCAGCAATGCCGTAAGGAGTCTCTGGGCCAAGGGGGCAGAAAGCCCAGTGTGCCCCAAGGTGTAGGAAGCCAGCAAGCCTCCCTGGTCCAGCTCCACCATAAGGCAACTTTTTTTTTTGTGGGTTTTTTGTTTTGGTTTTTTTTTTTTCTTTTGTATGTTTTTTTTTTCTTCAATAATATTTCCAAGGAAGAAAGCAAAGGAAGATGTGTCTTTTTCAAGAGTTTTTTTTTGTTTTTGTTTTAGAGAGTTTTTGTTGTTATTATCTTTTCCAAGGGAAAAGGAAAAGAAAACCTCCTTTGGCAAAGTCCTGTCTTTGCAAGCGATGGGCATTCCTGGGGCAGCGGGTGCACCGTCCGCACAGGCTCGAGTCTAGGTGCCTGCTGGCCTCCCACCAGCCATCCTTGTGGGAAGGAGTCAGAACAAGCCTATCCTTGGCAAAGGTCCTTTGGTTGACTTCCAAATTGTCCGTGAAGAAAGGGAGAGCCAGACCCTTGGGAAGGCTGGACATTGAAGACACTGGGGAGGAGGGACCAGGAGGACGAACAGGGCGATGCTCCTGCTGTGACGGTTGGTGTCGGAGAGGCACCGCCATACGTGGAATGGGAGACGACAGCCAGGTCATGGAGATCAGAGGCTCCGCAGCATCGTGACACACTGCGGCTTCAGTCCCCCATCTGGGAACCTCGCTCCTCCAAGTTTCCTGAGCGGGCTGCCCTGCGATCCAAGGGGGGACACAGATGGGAGTTGGACTGCAGAGAGCAGACTTAATTTGGTAAATCCAGACGAACTTCTAGCAATAATTTAAAACTTGATATATATATATAATAATAAAAAAAATCTCCCCTTTCCAACCCAGCCAGAATTTTTTTTTTTTTTTTTTTGAAGAGACACTAAGACATGAGTGTGTGCACAGGAGGGGAGGGAAAGCAAAGGGTGGGTCTGCTGGGAGCGGCTCTGGCTCTGGTCAGGGCCATAATAGCAAAATGGTATTTTAGATGCAGATCATCTTTGCTTTCCAACCCCAAGAGAAAAAAAAACGTGTGCGTTGAAGTTTCTCCCAAGCAGCCTGTTCCTGGGCACCCACCTTCTACCTCCCTTCCTGTCCCACCCCCTCACGTCTCCCTTTCTCCGAGCCAGTCCCTCACCAACCCACCCCATTCCCTGGCGGGAAGTAGACGCTGCAGCCTCTCTACTTCCCCAGTGTCTGCGATTCTGCAGCTGATGGGGCAGAGTATTGCTGGCTCAGGTTTTTGGCATCCTCTTGGCTGGGTGCGGTGTGGGCTTGGCTGGATGGGCACTGGCTGACCATTCTGCTGGAAGACTGGGATGGGTAGCGCTTCCTGCCATCTCCCCCTGACGTCGTAGGGTATCTCTTGTGTCCACCTTCCTCCCCCATGGGTGGCTGGAACAGAAGCACCTCAGTATCAGCACAGCCTCCTCCAAATGCAGACGCCCTCCCTCTGGGACCAGAGAACAGCCTTTCTGCAAATCTCCAGTTGCAACTTCCTTCCCTGACCCAAAAGGAACACACATTCCCACTCCAAGCACACAGCTGCCCTCCTCTCCAAATCGATCACTGCCAGATTTGCTGATGTAAACAAAGACTGACTTCCAATCAAGCACAAGGGTGACAATTTACTCTTAGGCCCTTCCTTCCCACACAGAGACACAGCCCACAAATCCGGGAGGTGAAGCTGGCTCCATTCAAGCCATCAGGGCTCACTGTCCTCCTCAGCTCATCTGGGAAGATGGGCTCATCCAGCTCCCCACAGACCTGCTCTGAAGTGGGTTTGCAATACTCAAACTCTGCAACTTGTTCCTGGCCCGGCTGCAATGACAGGGCATGACATTAGGTGTCACTGACTTCCCCTGCCTGGCACCATGTGGGGACAGGCCCCCAAAATCATCTGCCCTTGCAGAGGGCTGAGGGGTGTTTGCAGGGGCCATCAATGTGGTGCAGGCATTGTGTCTACTCACATCCACTCGGAAGTCCTCGAGGCGCTTGAACTTGCTGAGGTATTCTTGCAGTTTGCTGTTAATGTCCAGGTTTTTGGCTTTGGAATATTTTAAGAAGGCCCAGAACTTTTCCAGCCCATAGAGCTGTCCTGAAGGGGATGAAAACCAAACCAGATGTCAGAACTCTTTCCTCCAGGCTTCACCACTTGCCCCATGGACCCTCCTGTCTCACTGGTGGGCACAACTGAGGCAACAGAGAACCTGGAAGGAAGCAACCTACACCAGTAATGGGCAACCCTTTTGACAGGGGAACGTTCCCAGGCTTGGCTGACCTGGTGGTGACAATGCTCAGCCGCTGCAGGGCCTTGAGAAATCCTAGAGGAACCAGTGCCTCTAGAGAAACGTTCTAGTATAGCTACAGCCTTACTGCCCTTCTCCATCTCCCCAGCAATCTTCAGGACAGTGAGCATCCACTCAACCATCTCCCATGAAGCAAGCAACAGGATGTGCAGCCAGTCCCTGTTACACATGTTAACATACAGCACTACATGGCTTCCCCAAAGTCATGAGAAGAGGCCCCGAGCCGCCACATAGCTGGGCTACATCACTGACAATCCCAAGGGAGGCCAAAGAATGCACCTACCAGCTTCATAATCCTTGATGGTCTCTTCTTGAAAGTCCTTAAATATGTCCGGCCGGAATTTCTTCTCCAGCCCGTAGCTGTAGTATCTGAAAAGGCACTCCAGACCGTACCTGGGAATGGAGCAGCACGTGGTGCTCAGACACCGGTGCACACAACACCTGGGTACAGAGGCTCTCGAGGCAAAAGCCCTGCTTTTACCAGCAGCAGGAGGTGACTGAGGGTGGCAACCCCAGTCCTACCTTTGAGCAAGGCAGAGATGCTGCCTTTGTTTTGCTGTGAGCCTTGCAAAAGGCCAAACCCCTAATCCCTCACTCCCCTCCCAGGAAAGGCCACTACCTCCTCTCGTACCTGTATCCCTCCTTCCCATCCTCTACAGCCAGTTGCTTGAACTCCTCGTACATTTTCTTGTTGAAGTGATCTCGGAGGAAGAAGGACCAGAACCGGAACAGCGTGTTCATCTCCTGGGACTGACCGATGCCCAGTCGTTTCCGCTCTGTTTCAGGAAGAGAGGATGATTACAAGGCAGATCCTCCCCCAGAGCCAGATCTTGCATAGTGGCTCATGTACAGGAGGGCCCTGTGGCACACCCAGCCCCAGCGCTGGACACCCTGAGCCACAGCTCATGCTCTCCGCAAACTGAGGTGGAACATCAGCTACCAGCAAGGTTGCCCTGCTTATCTTCATGTGTGCACTCTGTGGCCACACCTTGCCTCCCAACACTGTGGAGCACAGACACCCTGCCCCACACCTCACAGGGCCAGCATCCCTACCGTTAAGGCAGCGCCGACGGTACTTGTGGTAGACATGTTGTGTGAAGCCATTCTCCTTGAGCAGCTCGTGTGAAGGATGCTGGAACTTGGGCAGGGACTGTGGGGTACAGCCGTAGCTTCCGACAGCGGGGGTCCCCTCTGAGGGGCTGGAGCTGAGCATAAGAGACTTCCGTCAACCCCCCTCCTGGGCATCAGTCAGCTGACAGTGGAGCGGGGTCATGCTCCACCCCATGGCACTTGGCTGTTCGCCCCACCAACTCCCTCTGACTGTCTACTCTGGGTTTGGGACCTGAGCCATGGGGTATCCTACTAGGAAGAGAACCGATGTTTCTAAATGAGTCTTATCTCGTTATTCCAAGGCTTCAGACTTTCCTCAGCACCTTATAGGAGGGACAACTTGGCTCCCAGTCCTTTCTGCAGCCACATAACAGGAGACCTCCCCTGCAAGACCAGATGGTACATTTCCCCTTCCTTCCCACACTCGCTCCCTTTCCCATTTCTGTCTCATCCGTGACCCTGCAATGCCAGTCTCCAGTACCTGATGGAGGCAGTTCTGGGCCTGTGCTCCCGAGAGTCCATCACCCAGCCCACGTGGCACTCCATCGGGGGGTTCGAACTGTGCCTCGTCTTCCTCTTCCGCGGCATCTGCAAGACATGGTGCATCAGGGACATGTCTCCCTCCTTCCCAGGCCCCAGCTGAGAAACCCCAGCAAACCCTGCATCCTAGCCTGATCCCACCTTGGCATCTATCGTCCTGCCCTCCTTCACCACTGGGTAGAAGCGGGGCGTCTGTGTAGGGTCCTTCAGCTGAGGCGTGCGAGGGGTCCGAGGGGTCCTAGCATTGCGGTAGTTGGGTGATTCTGGTACAGTTGTAGGCAAAGACCGGGCGATGGTTGATGGCTCAGGGACTCCAAACAACTTGTTAGCCAAAGCATCTGTAGGTACTGCAGAGAGAACCCCGCCCACCCTAGGTCAAGCTGGGCTCTGAGCACGAGAGCATCTCTACAGCCAGTGGATATCCATCTGTCAGATGGGAAGCAGCAGGGGCAGGAATGCAGGGACGTATCCCAGCCCTCTGAGACAACTAGCTTCAAATCCAGCACTTCAGCAGCTTGGCCAGACAGCCCAAAGCCTAGCAGCAGATTCAAGGACTGACCTTTCAGGGATCCAACAAGTGATCTGCTTCCTAGTGACTAACAGCAATGACAACTCCCCCCACCCCAAGAGAAGGATAGGGGATCACGTGCCACACACAGGCAAACAAGGCCCAGCAGGTAGCTGCCTTCAGGTACTCAGAGAGGGTCCAAGAGGAAAGTCACATCAAGGGAGCTACATCAAAGTCTGACAAGGTTGCCTCACTCAACTAGGACACCCCTGCTTTTGGGCTTCCTCTTCTGGAGCCCCAAAGCATTCAGATGGGAGAAGAGCATTGCTCTGGGAAAGATAATCCCACGTGCCTGTGGCCCCAATTCCTTCTCCCCAGCTGCTACCCAGCCTCTGAGGACTTCTCACTAGGAGGAACAGGAACAAGTTCAGCCCCACTCATTCATGTCCCCTGTCTCTTACCTTGCTGGAACCTGGGGGGACCAGGGGGGACTTCCTGGTTTGGATCCACTGGGGGCTCTGGGGTCAGGGTGTCAAACTGCTCCCTGCTGATCATATTCACTTTCTTGAAGTTCTCCACCTCTTGCTGCATTGGAGGAGGAAGATAATGAAGCAACCAACTGCCCTCTTCTCCCCTCATCCCATCAGCTCATCATGACCACTGCTCTGCTTGTGCAATGGCCACAACTCTGGGCACCAAGAGCAGCCATGGCACCTGGGTGCCCAGAACGGTGACCTGCTGCACAGAGGTAGGGAGGGAAGATGCAGCAAATGGAACTGGGCACTGCATGGGCCAGATCTGAGCCACTTGCTGCTCCCAAAGCTTACAGATATCCTACAAGGCAGCTCTGGTAACTATCACTTGGTTTTTTCAGGCTTTTACCCACCCAGGTCAATGCCAGTGCAATGAGGTTAAAGGCAAGCTGAGTAATCCATGCTTGGCCAGGACTCCACACTGCCCCTGCCACCTTCTTGCGTCCCTAGAGACTCCTCCCTACATTCTCACAGCCACACTGGCAGTGAGGCACAATGTTCCCATGTATTTGAAGCAGCCACACCCCCAGCACAGACTGTCCCTCTGTCACTTCTCTCCCACACCCTCAGCTTCTGCCACCCTGGAGAGCAGCACTGCTTCAATGTGCCAGATACCAGACATGGGAACACTGAGCCCAGCTGGTAGCTTCTCCAACAGGCCATCGCACCTTGCAGTCAAAATAATTTCCGTTGCTGAATGAATCTAGGCAAGACTCTGACTGTGAGAGTCACCAAGTTAGGACTCAAATGTTTCAAAGCAGCAGATGGGCCTTCTATAAAAACCCCAAGTCTATGCAAACTGGCAACAAAATGCAGAAGAGCACAGGCCACATGCAGCCCAGCTATCTATGAACCTGTCCCCAATAAGTGTGGTCTCCAAGGGACCATGCCATGGAGTGCCAAGCATTACGGACAGTGCAGAGACACTCGTTTTTTCCCCATAGATCTGGCACTGCCTGCCAAGACCCTGGCAGACAGTGGAGCTACAGGCCCCATGTTCCATGTCACCTCATTATTGGCACTTTTGTTTACCTGGCTGCAGCCTTACACCATGTTACAGAGCTGTGTTTATCCCTGATACAACAGAGCATGATGCCGGGAGCCAGGAAACCCAAGATCTGCAAGAGGACTAATCCCAGCTTAGCTCTACCCCACGAGTGGGCTGTAACCTGTTGTACTGCCCTGTCCAACCCACCCCAACAAGGCAGCCAGCCTGCTACACAGGAGGCTCCCCACGCCCCACACACACTCCCTTCCTTGGATCAGCCGCTCTCACCTTGATCTGCGAATACTCTGGCTCAAACTGCTCTGTCCACAGGTCCTGCTCGTAGTAGTACAGCCCATCGTTGATTACCTTGGCCAGCTCTGAGCTCATTTTAGCCCTGGATGTGTGGTTGCCGGTCCGGTCCCCGCCAGGATGTCGGCGCAGGTAAGGAGGCGTCTGCGTCACAATGAGGATCTTGTTCACATCCCGATCATCAATCTCGTAATCCGAATCTTCATCTGACCAGTCGGTGAAGGTGTTCTTGCGGCCATCCATCTGCTCCATCTCCTCATCAAAAAGGAAGTCGAGCTCCTCAGGTTCATCTTGGTCCTTCTGCTTTTGCTGCTGTGGTGTCTTTGACTCCTCTGGTTTCTACAGGTAGGGCAGCAAGAGTGACACAGGGTAAAGACCATATAGCAACACAAGCCTACTGCTTGGACACTCAACTATTGCCCCATTTCCTTACTGCAGCCAGAAGCTGCCCATCTGAGGAGAACCCCTTATTTATACCACTGGGGAGCAGCTCTGAAGCAGGTCAGATGGGGCTAGCAGAGACTAGGACACTGCTTCTATGACCAACAGATGCTATTTGATCTGAAACCTGCTTACTTATTGTTGAAGTCACCCAGATAACTGGGAGAACCCCACCCCAACAGCTCCTACATCACCACCTACCTTGGGCCTGGCTGGGGATGGACGAGGTCTCTTCTTCACTTCAATCCACGTCTCTGAATCCAGGTCTGGCAGACTTGCAGACAGGCCCTTGGGCATAGTCTTCAGGTTACTGACCTCCTCTGTTTTGGTGGGGACCGGACTGGAGGCACGTGGGGAGCCAGGAGCAGACTCTAGAGCCAACAGGAGCCACAGTGTGCTTTAGAGGGAGTGGAGGGAGCCTGGAAGGTTGTGTAATTATAGCACCTAACCAAAGAGGCAGTTATTTTGGCAGTATGGTGCAGCCTGCAGGACTAGCAAGTATCCAGTGGCCAAGGCTTATGAGCACACTACCCACAAGTGCTGGGGGAAAAAGAAAATTAATTAAAAAAAAGTCTCCAGTTAAGGCTGTGATGCCGGTGGTGGCCACAGAGCTCTGTAGGTGACATTTTCCCAGACACACAAAGCTCTAAAGCAGGTGCTCTGTTGCTCTCAGGGAAACCTTCCCAAGACAGTCTGGAGCCAGTGGGAACATGATCTTCTCCTGCCAAAACTAACTCTTATGACAGCACCAAGATCCTCCTCTTGGCCTCTCAGGCCCTGCCCTGGGTTCTTGTCAGCTCCCATGGGACAGGGTCACATGAGCAGGGGGCAGCCCATGAAGGACAACAGACCCTTCCTCAGCACTCAGTTGACAGCTCTGTACCTGCTGCCCCATTTTTGCCCAATATATCCTCATCCATTAAGGAAAAGTTAGGTTCACGAGTGTCCTCTGCTCTGCCCAGAAGCAGTAGAGTATTTCTAGGCACAGCCAAGAAACTTCCACAGCAGGACTGACCCTCCCTGAATCCCTACAGCCCTTGCAGAGGAAAAGCCACAGAGTTGGTCTCTTTTGCATTTCCCCATGTAGAGAGGCAGCAGCACTCTGGGGGCTGAGGACAGAGCCCATACCAAGCAGAAGGCAAATGGCAGAGCCCTGCCCTGGGGAACACTCCTGACTCTTACGCTCTCAGTCTTACTGTAATACCAACAACCTCCCTTCACATTCCCCCAGTGCTCACCTGTCTCTTTCTGGAAGCTTTGCCGGGGCACAAACTCAGGGCAGTTGATGAACTGTGAGAAGTCTGTTTGTGTGTAGTCTGCCATAGGAGGACCAGGCAGAGCCCATTTTTCTGGCTGCTCTTTTCTCCTGATCTTCTCATCCACAATTTCCACCACCTTGCTGTCCTTCAGAGCCTGGAACCAAGTGATACCCAGTTAGGGCCCTACCTCAGCATGTTGAGTGGCTCAAGTCTCAGCCCTTCCTCCCCAGGATGACCAAGAGGAGGAAAGACCACATCAAGGACAAGGGAAGGCTCCACTTGCTCACCCACAGCCCATCTAGAAAACAGGCATCAGACAGGGGTGGCAAGAAGCAGAACAACAAGGAAAGTTTATCTTTCCTTGCCCTCACCTTGATGATGAGGCTGATATCAGTGGTCAGCGCCTGCACCCGGTGGAAGCTGGCAATGAGGGTGATGGGAAGGAAGCCGTCTGAGTCCATCTTGCGACGCAGGAAGAAGTCTCGCTCCAGGTTGTCAACACTGAAGTAATATTCTCTGTATGGACAACACATCAGTGAAAGGCAGCTCCAAGTCACCTTCCTTTGGGCACCCCTGGGGAAATATTCCCTCCCACTCACTTCTGCTAATGCAAAGCTGAGGAGAAAGAGCCTGAGGAACCCAGACTTGGGGCAAGCTGGTGCTGAGAGCTGTGAGGCACAGAGTCAACACACCTCAGCTCTAACCCTACCCATGGGAATAGCTATGGAGTCTCCAGGGAGGGCATCTGTGAACCCCACCAACAACCAAGGCTCAGACAAGAGAAGAGGTGGCACTTACATCTGCCGCTTGATGTAGTCTTTGAGCAGTTCCTGGTCCACGCTGTAGAGCTCAGCGCTGCTGATGTTGTCAAAGTAGTAAGTGATGTTGCTAGCATACTTCTGGGTGCGGGAGCCATCCGAGCCCTCAAACTTCCGGTACCCATACTGGTAGTCGAAGTGCCCTGTGGGACACCAGTAAAGGTCAGCACAGAGCCCTGGGATCTGGTAGACAGGCACTGTAGGATGGGGCCAGACTCCTGCACAAACAGCTCCCTCTGCACTGCTCCTGGGGCCCCCATGGCAGCCCACAATGGGGCATCATTCACCCACATCCCTCATTTTCCTGCTCTCAGCCTTTGCCACGGATGGGATCCCAGTGAAGCTTCAATACACCGAGCCAAAGACAGTCCAGGAGCCCTCTTACCCAGGAGCAACTGGGCAGCCTGGGTGACACAGGAAGGCCCTACGCTGAAGCAGCATCAGGGTTAGTACAGACACTGCCCTGTCAAATGCCAGTGCAGATGCCCTTCCCCATCTCAGCCACAATTCCTGCTTGGCTCTGAACATGACGTCAAGCCTACACAGAGTTATCAGCATTCTTCACCTCCTGCACACAGCGGTATGGCAAGGGGCAGCAAACAGGTAGAAGAGCCTGGCCTGAGTAGCAGAAAGACATTTGCCTTTATTAAAATACTAGTAAGAATAATTTGCTCTTATTAAAAGCAGCTCAACTTAATCAGCTGGGATGACCTGTGACAGTATTTCCTCATATTCCTACAGAACTCTGCCCTCCCCAGCCTGGTTTGGAGCCCTAGGTCTCACACGCACACAGAGCCCTGCACACTTTGGTACCTGCCCTGTTCTCTCCCTACCGCCATGAGGCCACACACATAGTGATCACCTCCTCTGCCACGGCCACGGCCCCTGCCGCGGCCCCGGCCTCGGCCCCGGAAGCTCCCTCGCACAGCTCCTCCCTCGCTCTTCACACTGGAGGTTTCATCGTGGTCCTGCCAGCTGCGCTCATGCTTGTTGTCCGGGTGCCAGCCTGCAGTAGACAGGGAAGGAGAAGCAGAAGTGTTACGGGATGAAAGCACCTCCCTGGAGGAAGCCTGCTGTGCCTAGAGCCCTCTGCATGCAGGAAGCGGGCCCACCACCCCGTACCATGGCCTAGGCACCAGGGCTTGCTCTACCCCACAGCCAGGGCAGGGAGCGCGGGTCCCCGACCAGAGCCCCCACCTTTCAGCTCGCTGCGGGTGTTGGAGGGGTGCCTGTGCTGCTCATTTTGCCGGTTGTTCCGAGAGGCCGTTTTGTCCCTAGGCACCTCTGACTTCATGTCTATCTGCAAAGGGACCCACTTGTGTTTGTTGCCTGCAAAAGGACAGGGTTTGGGTGTGACACAGGTTCAGAGAGCATCTGCTTCCTCCCCTGCAGCCCCTTCTTGCCACACAGCCCCCACACATGGAGAAGAGAAAGCAGCAGGGCCTTTTGGACCGACCCTGTCCTCAGATGTCCCTCCAGGCCTCACTGGATGCAGAAGGCCCTGACCGGGACTCTCAAGCATGGAGGGACATGACACAGAACTCCTCTGTTGCTTCACAGCATTTGTCCTTCCTCTGCCTCTTTCTGCTCTCTGAGGCTCACACCAGACCGAGCCCACATGTCAACCGTGGCTGATACAACCCACATCCAGGGGCTTTTCTGAGCCACCACGTAGCGCGTTAGAGGGCAAACTCCTGCCACACGCCTCCACACACACAGATGCTGCTACTTGGGCCCTGCTCCACCTGCTCCCACCAAAATGACACTTCGGCCCCTTGAAGCCCGCAAAACACCTTTTCACCACAGCTGTTCCCGTGCTGGGACCATGTCCTTGCAGCAAGGCCCCCAGGGATGGCAGTGGACACTTCCACCTGGCTATGAGTCGCAGAGGGGGAGATGAGCTGAGCCCAGGGGACTGTCCCCACCAGGTCCTGCCTTACCTTTCTTCTTCTGAGCTGACTTCTGGTTGTCATCGTCGCCATTCTTCTCCTCCCCAGACTCATCTGATTTGGTTTTCAGGTTCTCTTTGCCATCACTCCCATCCCCTTTCTCCTGCTCTTTCATGTCTTTTTTGACAGGCAGTTTCCGGAGGGATGGTGCTTTGTGCGGCTGCTGGAGACACACCAGTGCAGGAAAGACGTGAGAGGTGTGAGAAATGAAGAGCTAGAGGCATACCCCTGGAATAGGTGGACCTAGCTCTAGGCTAGAAGCATCCCTGCTCTGTGGCTCCCAGAGCTGTCCTGCTCCTGGGCTTATGTCTGAGTGGGGAAAGGCCTCTACAGATGCTAGGAAGTGCTTGAGCTGTGATACAAGCCCCAGGCACAGAAGTCACTGAGGTGTACTGCCAGGGAAGCCTGGTGCTCCTGGATGGAGGTGTCCTACAAGGGACCAAACCACCCCATAGCAAAAGGGTGAGTGATACTCATACTCTGATAAGACAGCCAGGAGCTGGCAAAACAGCATCCAAACCCAGAATAGTTTCAATGACACCCATGTCTGTAGCAGGAGAGGAAGGTCATGCCACTCAGGCACACTGGTCCTTTATCACACATGTTCAGTTTCTACTGTGGAAGTCTTGACTTTTGCCCAGGCCCCTTCTTGCACTGAGCCGTCCTGAGGAAAGCAAGTTTGGGAGCTGCCCTACCTGCTTCATCCAGCCCGGAGGTTTAGACAGGGCCCCAGGCTCCCGGAATAGCACTCAGGGAGGGAGCCTGATGCACAGGGCAGCCCTAAAAGGAAATCCCCTGCATGCTATTCCTGGCTGCCTCCACACTGACACTCAGGACCCCAAACGGCCTGGCTCAGCCAGCGCTCCCAGCACTGCAGGGGGAAGGAGAGGTCTGCAAGGGCCTTATGCTGCTCTCCAGAGCGATTTGTGTTCTCACCTGGACACTCTTGTGGGCTATTTCTCCAGGTGTTGGCCAATTTGTGGCATCACCGAAGTCACCAACCTTGTATCCAAAGAGAAAGGTCTCATTAGTACACAAGCTGCAGGTGCCACTCCCTGCATCAGCAGCCAGAAGCCCTTCCAGCCACCACCCACCAGTGTCCTGCAGATGGCTGTCCCCAGGAGATTTAGGAGCAACATCCAAACTGCATATACACAGCCCCTCTCCCCACACAAGCAGGGCCCCTGAATTAATCGCAAATAGCTGCAGACAAGTTCCTGTCTATCAGGGACTGTAACGAGGCTGCCACCAGTCCTGTAAGCTACCAGCCTCTCAGCTCATACCAAACGTGTTGCCCCAACAGCAGCATTTGGCACCAAGACATCTGAAGTAACTCACATGTCGCAGGCACTGTCCCTTGGACAGGGAACGCATAAAACTTTCAGCATGCTAAATCCACCTGAAATGACTACATCCCATGAAAGAAGCTGCCTCCATCTAGTGGCAGGTTACACCCAGGCACAGCTTCACTCAGTGCCCAACAGCAACCATGAGCTGGCAACAACAAAGCAAGGGATCATGCAGTAGAATTGATGGGGAAATCCAAGCAGGTATTTGATGACCTGCAGGACAGATAGGGAAGGACCCAAACAGCTCTCCAGAGACAAAATGAATCACGGCTGGGCACCAAGTTTAAGATTATCTGGGCACAGAAACTCCTCCTTGCCCTTGTGGGGGTTATTATTTCTAAATTTATCTGGAGTCACTGAATTGCCCATCACATCACATGTCTATGTTCAAATGCTATGCTCCTCTCTCTCTGAGCGGCAGGTCTCCCAGGAAAACCAACCCCAATGCAGGACCATGCCCATTTCAGACAGGAGCACCTTCCATCCCCACATCTCTGAGGTGGAACAGTTAAGGAAAGCTGTATCAAGTTCCAGATGCGTCTTCACTGGCTGCTGGGAGCTAATGCCAACAGCCCATGTCCTGAGTAGTGCCCCAGCTGCATGCAACATCCTCAGAAGCAACTATCCCTCCCCCATATGTTGATCCCCTGGAACAGACTGCCCTGGTTCCTCCAAAGGAGTTCCTTTGTTTGAAATCAATTACCCTGGCTCTCCATGTGCCAGTAAAGAACAGATTGTGCAGGGAAGAAAGGACCTGTGGACACAGAGCTCTATCACACCATCGCCCTGTCTGCTCTGCAAAGCAGGGCGCTGGCTAAGCTCACAAAGGACTTGAGGTGTCCTTGGGATGGGAGAAGAGGCTTTCCACATCCAGCGCTGTGCTCCAAGTGCCTCCCTGCCAGAGAGGCGGTGAAGTGATCTCCCCTGCCCTGGCTGGGCAGAAATCCAGTCCAGCATGCAAGACTACTAAAAGGCTGAAGAGGAAATGGAAAAATCAGGATGCTCTCCTCCATGCTCTCGCAAGCAGCCAGGCCAGCATGTCAACCACTTCATAACCAGGCTTGCGAAAGAAGTGATCTGCTCACCAGACCCTCAAGATGCTCATGCAGCACTCACAACTGCACCAGAAGCTGGTGGCCAGTGAGGGGGACAGCAGGCACAGCCTTACCTTGCTTCCTTTCCGCTGTCTTGGGTTGGCAGCCCTCACCACCTTTGCAGGAGTTGTATGTTCTGCAAAAGGAGGAGGAAGAGAACAGAACTGTTAAAAGACAGCTGAGGGTTGTGGAAGTGCTAGCTCTGGAGGGCAGCGGGTGGGAAGCAAGTGAGCTTCAGCAAAGGAGGGCTAAGAGAAAAGGTGCACAGAAAACAGTCAGCTTCTGACCAGGGTCTCAGAAGGGCCCCATCAAGATCAGATGACTCCTGATCAGCCCAGGTGGCCAAGAAATGGACCTCTAACCCCATCCCTCCACAGAAAGGCACTCCCTGACTTAGCTCAGCCCTCACTGCTTGGCCTTGCCAGCCAGGGAGGAGAGGTGGTGAGGAGTTCAGCACCATGCCAAACTTGATGTGCTGTTGTGCACAGCAAAACAAACATGCCCTTGAACAGGCAAGGCCCATCGCTTGCCAATGTGACTGGCCAGCCCCAGGGAGCAGAGGAGAGGTCTGACAGAGGTACATGCAAGCCTGCAGCAGATGGGAGCTGCTCGTCTTGTGCTCTGATCTCCAGTGCACCCCAGCAGAGGGCAGCGAGTTCATGAGGGGGAACATACATAGAGAAGGAATCAGATGCAGGAAGTGCCCAAATCCTGCAACAGCCAAAAGTATTTAGACATTTGAGTGCCTCTGAGGTGTTTTACGAGTGCAGCTGCTGAGGTTCACACTACCATGGAATTCACACAAGACCTGCAGCAAGTCAAGAACTCAGCCCCACCATGGCCAGTCTTGGCTTCTGCTCACACGCTACCTCCTTACAAGCAGGAATAGAAATCTGACTTTTCTCCTGTCCAGGTTTGGCTGCAGGGTCTCTAGATCAGGAGCAGGCTCAGGCAGGGCACGCACAGAGTCCAATAGAGCAGCGTACCTCTGCCTAACACAAACCAGCCCCATGAGCAACCACACACAAGGGTCTCCTCCCCGACAGCGGTTTGCAGGAAGAGGAGAGCCCTTCAGACCCCACCTTGATGGGCAGCCCATACCATTAACTCAAGCATTTCTGCTGACTCTGCTGGCTTTGTTTCAAAGAAAAGACCCCCAGACTGGGGAGGGAGGCAAAGGTGGGACAGAAGAGAAGAAGCCTTGAGGCAGGCAGTCTCGGTTTCCAGGGGATGCCCTGGAAACCACCCTGAATAGCCTACCCAGCTCTACTCAAAGCTGGCTTTGATCTCCTGTGTAAGGCAGGACAACTTCGCCCAGATGATCAAAACCAGTCCCCTTCATAGCCTTGAAATGTGTGATTCATCCTGCCGGCCCAGCCTTGCTCAGAGCTGGAGGCTCTAAAGTGTCAGTAAGGCAGAGTCAGACATGGCAGGACAGAGCCACGTGCACTCTCCTGCCCTGGTTCCCTTTCCTAAAGCTCCTGCATGGGGATTTCACCCCAGAAGAGCCCAAGCTCTCAGCTAGGTCCCCAAAACCTCCCCTTTCCCCCAAGGACCTTCCCAGCCCACCTGCATGGCCTCCTGCCATGAGGAGTGGCAGTCCCATGTGTACTTCACTGAGAATCCCAGCTCCACAGCACAAAGCTTGCCACAAGACTTTTAAACTTTCCTGCTTGTGTAGGAAGAGTGAGCGCTCTCAGAACAGCCCCTAAAATCCTCCCCTCAACGCCCACAGATGTCTCCAACTAAATATAGCTTCAAGAGACACCAAGTGCTACAGCACAAACCCGCAGCCAACTCCGTTTTCCACAGGTACGGAGCACCCCTGCCTGCTCTGACAGCACTGACACGCATGGCACCGCAGAAAAAAAATACCTGAACTTACTCTGCAGTCTGATTTAGTCACTGATCTCTCCGGCTGAGGGAGAGCTAGGCCCCCTCACTCACTGTGAGCCTTGTACCCAGGCACCTGCTTCCACCACACCACAACTCCAGGGTTTGTGGCAATCACACCCAGCCCTTTTCTCCAGCTGTTTCAGCTCAGGAGCCTCGTGGCCATTGATGTTCTTGTGTTTTCTGGGGGACCAGTCAAAGAGAGGCCCCCTCACAACCTTTAGTGAAAGGGGATGAAGGGGCACAGTCTGCAGGGCTAGGTGCCACGCATCTTTGCGGCTGAGGGAGGAGACTGTTTGAAACAAGTTCTACTGCTTTTCTTATCTGCAAGATAGGAGCAGGGATCCCTTATCTAGTTGAGGTGCTGAGAAGACTAATTAGCATTTGCAGAGTGCTGCAGAAGACAAAACACAAAACAAAGCCCTGGCAGGAGACTGCTTCAGGGAGCGAAGCTGGGCCAGCCTGGTGACTGCAGGCAGCTCTCACCAGCATGGATAGAGTTGAGTTCTGCAAAGTCATGGTGGAGACTGCTTAGACCAAGACAGGAGACGAGGAAGGTGTGACGGTACTAGGGCACAGACAGACACACCATCCACAGAGCCAAGAGGTGAATAGAAGCTGGTATGCTGGGCACCTTCCAGGGCACACCAGCATAACCAAGGGCCCCAGCTCCAACCCATCAGCAATTCTGGAGGTCAAGCTTCTGGACAGCAAATCCTAAACTGCTCTTCATGTTCCCTTGCAAACCCAAGCATTTAAAAAACTAAACCCAACCCACTGGAAACAAGCAGTGCTACTGAGGAATATTAGATACTGCCCTGGTTGATAGCTGAACCCTTAAAAGCTGCTGAAAGATGTCTCAGACCTCCTGGTACCTCACAAACCTCCTTTTGCATTTCTTGTGGCAGTATTTTTTTTTCAGTCTGACCGCCTGCCTCCCCACCAAAAACAGAACCCCTCCACCCGAGGGCACAGACAAAACAGCTGCTTTAGCGGGGCAAGACTGTCATGGGGACAGCAGGCAGGGGAGGAAAGAGCAGCTTTGCCTGTGGCCACAGAGCAGATGCTGGCACAGCCTGGTACAGAAAAGCAGGTCTCAAATTTTGATCTGCTGACTGCAGCCAGAACCAGATTGTTTGCCCATGTGGTTGTCCAGCTATGGGGAGGTTATTTCTTAGCAACCAAGGGCCCAGGCATAGGTGAGAGCACCATGGCCTCAGTGCCAGTATCATAGCCAAACCCTTCCCATGGTCAAGGTACAGCCAAAGCATTCACTGGCTTTTGATGCTCCCCAACGCACCAGGTGAGCCCCAAGAAGGACAAGGCTGTGCAGACACCCCATGCTTTCCTTCCGTCCCAGCACAGCAGGCCATGAGTTGGGAAGCTCATGGGGGCATCCAGGTGAGCAAATGCCTCGTACCTGGAAGAAGAGCTGCTGCACAAGGACCACACAGCCAGGGTGACAACAGCTCCACAGCTAAATGTGTCTCCACTGAGAGGGACATAAGCCATGGGACCACTGAGCTTGGCCTAGGAGCTATATTTACTGTCTTACCTGGGAAAATAAGACCCAACACCTGTCAGCCTGGTTCCCTGCATTTTCTTATACCTGCACCTCTAGCAAGAAAGCTGCAGTGCCTGCTCCTGGTGTACCTCTCATGCAATGTAGAAAAGGGCTCAGAGCATCCCAGCCGCACTGGGACAGCATCAGAGGGCAACCTAGCCTCCCAGCAGAAACGCAGAGTCCTCAGCTCCTGCATGTGGTCCATCCCTGACATAGCATACTCCTCCTTCCCTAGCAGCCAAACCAACAGAAAGGAGCTGGCCTGCCCCTGAGCCATTCCAGCCCACAGCCTGGTACCTATGAGAAACTGCTGATGAAGGCGGGTTTGAAGCCAAGAGCCTGGACTTTGTGCTGGAGAGGCTGAAGCAGGGGCGCATGCTCTGTGCCACAGGTCCTGCTAGCACTGGAAGAGCCGAACTGATATCCCCAGTTTCCCCAGAGCCCTGATAGGAGTCTGAGGGTGCTGTGCAGGACAGATGGCCATGCAACCAGCAGGATCCACTTCACACACATTCGACAGTCTCCAAATGATCCTTCCTTTTTCCAGTACTCTATGGGACAGTCCTGGCGCATGAGAGTACCATAGCTCATAACCAACACGATGGGACAGCTGCTCTGGCAATGCTTCAAGATCTCTAGGTGAGAAAGAGCACATGCAGCTTGGGCAAGGGTGCCTGAGCAGCTGGGGTTCTGGGCAGGTTCCAAGTGAGATAGAGAACAGTGCCCCAGTCAAAATGGCACAGCAACGAAAAGGTATTGCATCAGCTCATGAGAAACCAAGGGACACCTAGCTATGACAACTTCTGAGAAAAGACAGAGATCATTAGACAGCTCCTGCCAGAGGACTGCTACCTGCTCACACTATTTGTATGTACACAGGCAGAGGAAATCAGCCTGGGCATTAGCTGTTTCCCCTGGAGACAGCCAGCTCCTTCAGAGTCTTTCGTGCAGGGCAGGAGAGTCCCTGCTGGGGTACAGACATGGTGGGAGAGCACTAATCTGCAAAGCAATTCCCATAAGAAAGAGGGACTCACCACGTAGCTAGCACAGCCAAGTCTGCCAGGACCTTGCTGTGGCTGCAAGAACTTCCTTGCTGGCCGCAAAGGGAACCTGGGGAGCCAAGGAGAACTGGGCACCAGCATGGGAAACTCAGAGCACCAACCATGACCTTCCTCCAGGCCTCAAGCAAGCTCTCTCCCAGGGCACCCCAATCCACACAGCAGCAGGGGCAAGACACTGATTTGGAGGCTCTCCTGTGGCACTCACTGTCCATGCACCCAAACCCCATGACTTGGAGCTTGAGCCTGACCAAGTCATCAGAGGACACAGCTCACCAGCTTTGTGTCCACCAACACCACACCCTCTCCAGAGACATTTGCAGATCAGTCCTGCAGGCCAGATGTGACCTGCAAGCTGACCACAGCCTTCCCCCTCCCAACAGTAGCCTGCCTGCTGCAAATGGTACTGAAGGTTTTTCCTCATTGAGAGTCTGTCCCACGAAGGGCCCCCCTTAAGTTAGGGGCAGAGAAGACCTGAGGGAGGCAAATGCTTTCAATCCACCTCCTGTGAGCACCCATTTCTTCATCAGCAAGACAGCAGCGGTGGGCAACACACCCTTATTGTAAAGGGGCCAGGAAGCCCAGGCAGATGGGAGGGGACCTCCAACTCCCCCAGGGAGTAATCTGGCAGCACCTCTGTGTGCAGAAAGAGAGATGCAGGTACCCCTGAGGCCAAGCAGCAGGCCTGCCTCCCAAGGAGCTGCTCCCACCACTGGCCACAGCAACGTGTCAGAGCTAATGCCAGACTGAGATGGGAAACGATCTTCTCTGCAGCTCCACGCACAAGCAGAAAACCCTGGGATTTACAGCACTGACTGCTTGGCATGCTCACATTTTGCTGAACACATCATAAGGCACACAAAACCAGCAAGGTTCAGGGCAAACTGGGCACACAGACCACACCTCCTCTAGATTTACAACGTTTTGCAGCTCTGCCTCCCACCAAGGCATAGGTGTAGCTGGAAGTGCATGCATGGAAGAGGGAAAGCAAGGAAGCACTGGATTGAGATCTCCAACAACTTTAAATGAGATGTTATCACAAGGGCATCTTCCAGCACAAAGGAGTTGGTGTCTCCACAACAGGGGCTCCCACCTGCTCCTGGGGACTGCGGAGAAGCACAGCTGACCCCAGTACTTGCAGCATGTGGTCTCCCAACTCCCAGCTGGCAGCACAGCATCTGGCCTTGTTTACAAAGGGAAGAGGGGTATTTGCAACTCCTCTGCAATATCAGAAGCTTCCTGCACATGCAAGAAAAACTGCAGTAGAATGGGCAAGGTCAGGACCAAGCAGAAGACTGGATCCTAAAGCTGCATGGCTGAGTAGGATTCAGGCTTGTAAAGCACATGGGAAACCTGTTCAGTAGGAGCAAGAGACAAGCTGCAGGTACCACAGCTCAGAGCCTTCCAAGCAATTTTCTGCAGCTCCTCAGCACATAGCTCTACCTCACAGGCCCTGCTGTAACAGCAAAAGAAGAAGGGAGCTGCCTACACTACTCTGCAATGTAAGCTCTGCGACTGCTGCAAAGATCACTCGCTAAAAATAACTTCAAAAAGGGCATCTGACAGCTCCACAGAGAGCATAAGAACACTCCACCTGAGTGTCCTAGGCAGGCTCCAAGAGCTCGGGAGTTTGCCCTGGAAAATTGCAGGGAGAGAGGCCAAGGTACAGGCAGGTTCAACAGTGTGCTAGGCAGTGCCATTGTGGGCTGGGAATGTAGGCACCCAAGTTATATTCCCAGCTCCTCAAGCCCTTGCATCCCTCAGCTGATACTCCCAAGACATCTCCCAAGCACATGGGGTAAAGGAGCTCAACATTTGCCAAGCGTGTCCCCGCTGACAGCCCCGTACAGGCAGCAGGGGTCTGACTTTTACTTCCAGGGCAGATGAGGGGTGGGAAGGGTCTGGACTTACCAAAGATATATGAACCATCCTCCCTGCAGCCTCTCAGTCCACGACAGAAACCCTTCAACTTGTAGCCAAACTACACTCCAGAAAAAGTGGGTTAAGAAATGCCAACAGGCACTTCTAATGTTAACAGCGTCAGCGAGGGCACCATGGATTCTTCCTGGCACAGACAGCTACTATTAAAGGTAGCAAATGAACTCTCTTGAGGGCAAGTGACATCCTTCCCCTGCCTTTTCAAGCACCCACTCTTCCCTGAAGAGGATTTCTAGGAAACTTTTGACACATGATCCACACTCACACAACTGCACCAATCCCCAGGATGCCAGGCTCATACAGAATGAGGCAGCACAGGAATCCCCCCAGTTTTGTAAGGCAAACCAAGCCCTAAACTAAAGGGTCTCTGCTGGGAAAGCTGGTGGTTCCCAGGCAACTGGGGATGCAGCCAAGGTCACCCAGTTGACCGGACTCCAGAAACTGTCAAAATGGGGGACCTGGGCTGGCTCAGGCCACTATAGCTGATGAACCACCCTGCTGTCCCTGAGCAGGGAGAAAGGCACCCGTCACCCACCACCCTTGCAGAAGAGCCTATTTCAGCACCAGTGCCTGACCCGGCTCGTCCCATGCAGACAAGTCTCCAGCTGGAAGAGCACTTCACCAGCAACTTCTCTGCCATCACAAAAGAGAGAAAAGCCTCCAAGGACACTCCTTGGAGCAAACACTCCGTCAGGTGAAATGGCTCAGGGAGAGAGGCTGGAAAAGCTGGCGGTGCTTGCAGCCAAACACTGCATCAGTCCATCACAGGTAGGCTGGGGCCCCTGAGAAAAGGCACAAGTTGATCCAGCTGCCGCTCAGAGTGGCGAGGCACAGCAAGGACACCTTGGTGCTAGGAGAGGACTGCAGCTGAGGCAAGGCTGCGGGGGCCAGGGGAATGCAGGCAGGCCAAATTGTGGAGGAGCCGGAGGGTCAGGCTCTCCTCCAAGCCCACTTGGAGACCAGCTGACAGTTCATGACCTAAAAAAACGTGGAGGAGAAGGAGGGGTGGCATGAGCAGGAACTACAGGACGGCAAGAACAGACACACAAGGTATGAGAGGAATCACAACTCCTTATAAAACACAGCAAAAACACCCCCAACCCACTCACCTCTGGGGGCAACTGATTTGCAAATTAAAGAGGGGGCATCCACCCTCCAGGATGGACCAGGAGCAGCTTCCTCTGCTCCTGCTTAGCTCTGCTGCACTGCTCTGCTTGTTCTGCTAGGCTCTAATGAAAAGCTAGTTAACAGTTAATTATTACCCATTCAGACACATGATCCCCTACACAGGCCGGGAGGGATAAGACAGTCACGTGACACAAAAATCCTGGCCTTATGAAAGCAGGGGCAACTATATTTAGTTGGAAAAACGATGACCTAGCGAGCCTGCCCCTCCCTGGCCCCCCCTTGGAGGAGCTGACCTGCCACCTCCGGAGATCCTACCTCCACGGCACCTGGGAAGTCCCTTATCCAGCCAGGAGCTGTAACACCAAGAGAGGAATCCTCAGCTGTGTGGAATGAGCCCACTGTGCATGCAGGCTGTCCTGGGGGCCCAGACCAGCCTGCAGCCCAGGCCGGGGAGGGGGGGGACGGACGATGACCTTCCCTCTCCATCCTCAGTGCCATTCGGCAGGTCACCTTGTCAGCAGTAAAAGCTGATAAGCACCAAGAGCAACAAACAGGGCCCAGCCCAAGGTCCTGGACCTTATCTTGAAAGCAGGAGGCACACTGGGAACTTGACCAGTGTGACCAGCACAGGGGTGGCATTCAGCAGCAATGCTCTGGGTGCCAGCCTCTGCATGCACAGGGCTGGCAATGTTCTGAGCTGACAACAGGAGCCTGCCTCTTGTGGATCAGCCTACCCCTCTCTCTGCACAGGATCTGGGAGAATGAGACAGACAGGGCCATGCTGAGAATGGAGACGGAGCAAAGGCAGCCACGCAGCAGTCACACACGCGTGCCACTGCTGCGGAGAGAAGGACCCAGAAAAAGTGTGCAGCGACAACACTGAGCATCACCCACACCCACCCCCCCTCCCACTGCAGTGGAAGGGCTTCAAAGGAGAAGAAAAAAGAAAAGCCTGAGGACCAGACATCATTAATCTCTTGTCATTGGCAGAGGGGTGCTCTCCACCTGCATCCCACTGTGCTGATGAGAGCACAGGCGGTGCCTGTAGCATGAGCAAGAAGAGGTCATGGCACTGCTGCCGAACCCAGGGCATCGCACTGACGTGATCCCTTCAATGGCCTTCAGCCTCTTCTGCAGCTGCATCTGGGGACTTGAAAGCTGAGAAAAACCCTTCCTGGGAAGCATCTGGTACATCTCACTGTAAATATTTAACAATGAAGAGACAGGAATTGAGAGCCAAGCGCCTGCTGCGAGACCCTCCCGCACTGTTGAGGAGGGGACTGTGTGGCTTCCACTGCCTGCACCAGCAAAGGAGGGTGAGGGGTCATACAAGGCAAACTGTGCACAGAACATGCCTCTGGAAAACCTATCATCTCAAAGAAGAGAGACAGAGACTGGATTTCTAGAAAGGAGACCAGCACGTAGTTTAAGTAATATCATTCTTAGTTCTTTCCTGCTGTGATTCCTGTAGCTGGCATTGGCTACTTCTGCAGAAGGATCTTCACAGGACCAGCATGTCCCCTGTGCCATGGCCACTTGCAAAACAACCCCTAGACCTCTCCCTCAAAGCCTGCACCAGGTCAGCTGCAAACCTGCCTCCTCGATGGCATATAACAAAAGCTGCCTGAGCAGCAACTCGGCTTGCGAGGCCAAGGAAGAGACCTGGCACCACCGGGCAGAAATCCAGCCCCATCTCCTGAGGCAGGGGAAAGCAACAGCGATTTGGTGGTAGAATGAGGTGCAGCAAACATTCTCAGGAATTTACAGAGGCCAGGCCTAGGTCACCTACTAAGTAGGGTGTCTCCAGAAATGAGCTAAAGAAACCCTACAGTCCTGTAACTACCTGGATTAAACTTAGCACCGGTATGGGGGCTTCCTCCTGTTAGTGAATCCAGAGCATTAAAACCACGACAAGGCAGCCAAATATCCTTGCAATCTTTGAGAGCAGGCAGAAAGGCTACTTAAGGATTACTGTACCTTAGCTGAGCTGATTTCAGGGCACTTTCTCCAAGCACAGGATACAAAATCCTCACTTATGTCCCCCACTGTAAGCCAGACACAGTGAAATTCAAGATTTTTCTAAGCAACTTTGATATAACAAATGCTGCCTGGGTGCACAATCACATGGATCCTGCTCCATAAATCACTCTCTCCAATCCAGATAATTCTGGTGCTACAGGTGCCTGCCTCCCCGTCTCAATACACAGCAGAAAATAAAACATCCGAACTGGAGATGGCATTCCCAAAGGCATCAGGAATACTCAGCTACGAAAGAGTGCAACAAAGCACTTTCTCTCCTAATTCAAAGATCCACCTCCTCTCCTTTTCTTTATAAAAGATTAAAAAATGTTTCCTTACAGTGGGAGCATCACCCACACCTCTTTATGAAAAACTTCCCAGCATTTAATTCAAAGCGGCATTTATAACTTGAGAAAGTATCTCAGCCACTGCTGACAATTCTCCAAAGTGATCGGCTCGAGGTGCAGCCAAAGATTAAAAAAAACAAAACAAAACAAATCAGTGAGACCAAGACAGATCATCACCTGCTGCTCTGCTGAACACCAGCACATCCACAACTGCACCCTGCAGTCAACTCTGGTCTGCATTTCAACAAGGGCACAGCAGTTTTACAGATGCACAGAGAAAAGCAATTACATTGCCCAGGGGCAGCCCCTTAAGAGAGGAGAGCGAAGGCTGGATCCTCCACCACAGAGGAGGGCTGGCTGCAGCATACCATGCCAGAAGGGCACAAGAAGAGCACACAAAGCTAGCAGGAGATCCATTTAAAGCAAGCAGAAGTATTTCCTTAAATAGCAGGCAGTAAACTTCACCACACAGCAGTAAGTCCTGGGAGATGGACAGCACTGGCAGCCTCGCAGAGGGGTTAGGTGTTCACGGCCAACATGTCCACAGAGGTCTGGGTGGAGATGTGCCTTCAAAGCACTCCTCTAACAGCAGAAGCAGGGAATACGAGAGTTTGTTCCTTTGCTCTGCCACCACACCACCAAGCCTAGCCTCACATCTCTCAAGGGTGTTCCAGTCTTTTTAGCTTTCCACCTGAACTCCAGATCTCAAGGTTTGAAGTGTCTTCTAGCTGCCAAATCCTAGTCATTGGATGTGGGATAGGACGGAGGAACTGTTGTGCTAGACAGAAGGAAAACCATCACCTCTCTCTGAGAACAGCTTTATTTCCAAATGCTGTTAGGTAACTAGGACTCAACACTGCTGCCCTTCCACCTCCATAGCACTTGCATGAGACACTGGGCTGAGGGCAGAATGCCTCCAGCTTCCGTATGCTAACAAGTGGGAACATGCTTTGGGGCACACTACAGCTACTGTGACTACAAAATGGCTGATTTTTGGCTCAGGCTCCCCATGTATGCACATCCCAACTCTGTTAGCACAACTCAGCAACCTCCACCACTATGCTAACCACTTCCATGGGTGGAAAAACAACGGGGAAGAGGAGACTGGAGGACTCTGGGGAGACCTCATTGCAGCCTTCCCATATCTGAAGGGGCCCTACAAGAAAGCTGGGGAGGGACTTTTCACGAGAGCTTGTAGTGATAGGATGAGGGGTAATGCCTTTAAACTGAAAAAGGGTAGACTTAGATTAGACATAAGGAAGAAGTTCTTCACTGTGAGAGTGGTGAGTCACTGGAACAGGTTGCCCAGGGAGGTTGTGGATGCCCCAACACTGGACGTGTTCAAGGCCAGGTTGGATGAGGCCTTGAGCAACCTGGTCTAGGGGAAGGTATCCCTGCCCATGTCAGGGGGTTTGCAACTAGATGATCTTTAAGGTCCCTTCCAACCCAACTCATTCTATGATTCTATGACTTCTCACCAAGAGGGGAAACCAGCCACAGAGACTTTGCCTGCTGCATTCACACTTCACTGTGTTCTGAGATACCAGGGCTTCCAGGTAAGCTTAAAGCTGGTGCCATGCTTTATTCCCATGCACTAAGGTTTTTCTGGAGAAAGCATGAGAAAGGACTGTGCAGTGCCCTGTACAGCACCCTGTGCAGCCACCATTAAGAGGAACCCTGTTTAAACTTTCACTTATCTCCTTAAGAACAGAGAATTGTAAAAAACACCCAAGCTCTGTAAGGAATGTCTTCTGCAACGTGACTGACATGCAACATGCACTGTCTGAAACGCTATCATCTGCAGACACACACTTATGCCCCACCCTGGAAGCAGCTGTGAAGGTCTCCAACCAGCTGGGGAACAGAGGATGGAGTTGTGCCAGCCAAAGGAAATCTCCAAATCTGCAGCACAGGCAGACAAAATCCAGCATCCGATGAAAGCAGATCTTCAGTAGGGTGGAGAAAAGCCTCTTAGGAACTCAAAATGTGGGACTATACCTTTATTCCTTCAAAACCAGTCTTAATTGTGAGAAAGTTATGACAGATCTACAAATGGGTTGGGTTACTTCTCCAACACCTACAGAGCTATCTTCTGCAATGCTCCAGTGGACCTCATTGTATACCACAGCCTTGTGAGCTGGCTAGAGCTCTGGAACCATGCACGCATGACTTCCAGCTCTCTGTTCAGCTCGTTAAGTCAAATTATATTGTCTGCAATGTTACACCAGGCCTCCCAAAATCAGAGTTATTTTTACTGAAATCAGCTTTGAGACAATGGAGCTGTTTTCCACACTTCCAAATCCTGATCATAGGATGCCTCCACAATCAGCAGTGGTTTATCTTCACACCATCACGTGAACAGGGAAAATGTGATCCCATGCAAAGCCAAAGAGGCAGGTAGGAGGTGGACACAGTGACATGACTGAGGTAGTTACAAGGCCACCGACCTCCATTCCCAGTGCCTTTGCTACAGGACATCTCCACAAGGCACTATAGCTCTGAAACAACAGGATCTTAGTGACTGCTCTCCATATCACTGGGTAAAACAAACTTTTCCTTCAGTCTTGGCACTTGAACATCAACCTGCATGAAGAGCTCCCAGCAGTCTGGGAAACACAAGGATTGCCATAATCGATGCCTGCTTTTAAAAATTACATCCCCTTCCTGACTTGGGACCTCCCCCCCTCCCTAGCACTCCAATCTGTTTGTGCAGGGTCCCTCCTGCACTGCTGAGGCCAGGAAGTTTTCATTGGTCTTGCACTGATGACAACACAGCGTGTATCTTCGTTGTTGTCACAGTGATAGTCAGCAGCAACACATAGATGGACACACCAAGCTGTATACAACCAACAGAGACTAACAGAAACAATTCTGGGTTACATTTGCATCTTGACACAGGAGTGTTTTCAGTTACATGTGATGATCACAACCTACAAGTTCCCAGAGTTTCACCCTGGACACCCAAATTTGCCATGCTATGATGTATGGGAGGAAAGTAACCTTCCAGCAGTTGCAGTCATCACTACATGAAAATATAAAACATGTCAATGCCATGCAGAGGTGGCCAAGTATCTAAGTGGCTTTTTTTTTTTTTTTGGGGGGGGAAGGAAGGAGTGGGGTGGTTTTGTTTGGGGTTTGTTTTCTTCTTTGAGGAGTTTTGATTTGGGGTTTTGGGATTTTGTTTTGGTTTTTCTTTTAAGTTCATGTCTGTTGCATATTCCTGTACCAGTCTTCTAAATCTGGTTAGTGTCATCTCTGCAGAAAGAAGGGCAGGGTAGGCATGGGAGAGGGAGGTTTGATGAACTCCATTTTTAATTAATACATACCAGACTGGCCGTCAGCTGGAAATATATCTGTAAAAGAAAAAGGAAAAAAAAAAAAATCAGTATTAGTTGCAGCTGGAATGTGAACCATATTTAAAAGGTTCCTCCTCTCTTGATTTGTTTGCGTTAGCTAAACATAGGAAGTATTTTCTTAGTATCCCAAGTTAAACATCAATCCAGCTTGGAACCTACCTCAATTCAACCGCCTGTTGTAAGAAAGGTTTTGAAGAAGACAGTGTTTACCTGAATGTATTGCTTTCATAAATAACCTTCTGTATTTGCTCCTAACAGACAGTGGTGACAAACACGAAGCTCGTGAGATGCACAAAGCCCTACACAATAAGCTGGTCAGTAGCACCCCTACACTCCCCCTGCCCAGCATTATCAAATGGAAACCAGCACAGAGAACCTCCAACATGGTGACTGGACAAGGAGTGCAGGTGGCAGCCAAAGCTAAAGCAAAACAATAGTTTTCCTGATAGTTCTTGGTTTTCACAGCGACACAGGACATCGACAGCTGTGCCCAGCTCCAACACAGCACCTACACCAAAGAAGAGGCAGCCAGAAGCACACACCCATCACCCGAACAGACGCCTGGTGCCTTGGCACATCACACATCATCCCAGAACGCTTTTGCCTTCCCTTTCCTATCTCAGGTGACTCTGCCAGTGAGCACAGCCTGTTGCTCTGACCTGCTGGAGTCTGGAGGGTTTCAGAATCCAGAACAGATTACGCAGCCTTCCCACCACCCAAACTCTTTCTAGTTAGAGGTACAGGTCCTTCTCCTGATGGACCCTATTTATTGCTGGGAGGAAGATGTTCACTAAAGTAGCTGGGAAAGATCAGAGGGAAGATTCATTCTTTTGAGGATCATGCAGGACAACTTGCGTGGAGAAACTCTGTTGATAAAGACTCCCCAATAAACTATGAAAACAGCACTTTTGAGAGCAACACACTGTTTTCTTCAAGAACTTGGAAGAGGAGGAAGGGAGGCTTTCAGCAAGCCAAGGTCCTCCTAGAACAGGGGTAGGCCCCTGGCTCCTGCTTATCAGCTGCCCAAAACACACGTTCAGCTGTAAAGTCACAGGAGCTGCAGCAAGGACTACCCCTTGGACGAGGCAATGCTCTCTGGCTCAAGCAATGCAGAAACAGCAAAACCACACCTCTGCCAGAGAGCTCCTATTTATCTGCCTTTACCAGTACACCACATTTGAGGCACCCTGCAGCAGGGATGCTTCCAGTGCATGTATGAGCAGTAGAAGCAAGCAGCAGGGTGTGGAATAAAATATCAAAACTCCGCCATTATGTAGGGTTATGGTCTGTGGCCATGTTGAAGCCATGGTCTCGGGGAAAGCCAACACATCCAGAAGAGCCTCCAAGCACCAGTCTGGATCCTTTGCAGACTGCATGTTCTACTGCAACCCTGCACCAGCACATCACCCAGGCACATCTAAACCTTGTATTTTTGTGATGGTTGCTGATGACGTCAGGCTCCTACAGCAGTGAGTAGAAACACCCTGTACTTGATCTAACAGATAGATCAGATAGATCAATTGCCTCAAAAAGAGGCAATTTCTGCCTTTTCCTAATTGGACAACTCCCAGACAGTTTCTCTGCTGAGGAACAAGGGAGGAACACGTGGTTAATGCCTCTCGCAAATGTTTGGATCAGCTAACCATACCAGCTATTACCAAAAAACAAAATTAACAAATAATAATAATACTGCAGTGGCCAAGAAAAGGAATTCCTTTGTGCTAGCCAAGAACTACAGACCTTGGTAGCCCTTCCCCTTGCTATACCCCACCAGGTGCAGTTCTCCAGTTTGCATTCCTGCTAGGCTGTCCAAGCAACACTTCACCAAACACAGGCCACAGCCTGGCCAACCATCTGCACAACCAGCCATCCACAAGAGGTCCAGGCTACCCCCTTCTAGAAACCACAACTCAACAGCAGATTTGCCATCACATTTGCTAGAAAAGCAGTAGAAGCTCCTCAGTTGCTTAGGTCAGTAGAAAACAAGGACCACACTTGATGACCAGGGGCAGATACTGCTCACATTCACCTCAGGAAGCTTGCCAGTGCAACTCTTGTTGAGAAAGGACACTTTCCTCCAATCCTCAGCCCTCTTGTCTGGGAGAGACTGAGCTCGTCCAACTCATCACACCTATGATGAATGCAGATTTGACTCCAAGCTCTCCAGAGTGGAGACCCAGAGTGCTGGGCTTGCAGGCAGCTTTCTCCACTGCCGAGAACAAGCACAGAGCAATCAGTTTGCAGGACTTGCTCTTCTGAAAAACAGGGTTGCTGGGAGGATATGTGAGGCAGGGCTGGTCAGGGACTGCCAGGCACAACAACCCTTTGGGATGCCTTCTTCCCTTGCAAGTACAAGTGACTAAATTAGAA
Organism: Eurystomus gularis; assembly: GCA_013400335.1. Lineage (NCBI taxonomy): Eukaryota > Metazoa > Chordata > Aves > Coraciiformes > Coraciidae > Eurystomus > Eurystomus gularis. The sequence continues at coordinate 52,590 of VZZY01015756.1, forward strand.
ATTAGCCTGCCAATTAAGGGCAGCACCTGAGGTGCCCAACAGAAGTCTAAATCAGGCAGTGCTTTCTTTTCCCAAAAAAAGCCGTAGTGAGGAAGGAGGCACAAACATGGGCGGCTGGCAGGGGAAAGATAAACCCCCCAGGGCTGCTCCCCAAGGAGCCTGTCTAGCACACTGCAGGACTGAGGCTGCCTCTCCAGGTCAGCCCCATTCCCAGTGCTCCCAGTGTTAGAAATCAAACACAAAGGGCCAAGGCACAGAGACCAGGTTGGTATTTTGCTCAAGCAAAGTCCCAGCATGGAAAGCCAAAGCCTCCAAATGAGCCCCACCAGTTCCTCCCACCACACACACCACTTTCCCACCCACTTCCCCCCAAGGTGCCCCGATGCCAGGTATCCTGACACAAGCCAGATGCTGTGGAGGATGATGCTTTGCAGCAGCTCTCTACCATGCAGTGGGCCAGCTGCCCAGTAGCGGGCATGGACCATGCAGGAGCCAAACAGCTCTGCCCCTGCCTGCACCACCCCTCCCAGGCAAAGGCAGCCTGCACTGCTGGGCCGATACCAAACAGCCCCCAGGCAGCCAAGTGGGAAGGAACAAGAAGTAACACTATTGCGATGCAAGCAAGGAAGACCCATAACATTTGGGCCCTGTAGTATCACATTTCTTTCCCCTTCTCACTGCAGACACTTCATTTCTCAGTGTGCCCCAAAAACCAGAAAGACTTGGTGTCTGAACAGTGATTATAATTACCACAGGAACCAGTAATCACTTCAATTGTAGGGCCAGTCTCCACCGAGACAGGTTTTTCCCAAGCCCTTTACCATCATCCTCAGCTCTGTATATTATCCATACAGCCTATGACATCTCAGCAGAAAACACGTTCCACAAATCTTCCTTTATCAGCAAAGGCGGGTGGAGGACAGAGCAAGCAGGAGGAGGTCAAGGGTGTGTGTTGCAGCCAGGAGGATGTTGGGATGAGAGCAGAGCATCCCTTTCAGGACCGGCAATGAGGGTACAGACACGGCACAGAGGCGCTTGCTCTGAACACCAATACCTGGAGTTGCTGCACAAAAAGCCCAAGGGACACAACCAAATTGAGGGCAGTCCTTCTTATCTGAGGTGGTTACAGAATCCCAATTTTTGCCTGATGGTATTTTTAAACACAGGAGTAGACTATATGGTAAAATGGAGCATTTAAGAGAAAAGCTGATGCAGCCACACACATACCCCCTTCCCTTGGGGCTTTCTGGCCACCGCTGCTATTCAGGTATCTGGGACAGGTCCAGAAAGGGCACCCCATTTATGAGCCCACATCTCCTCTCTGCTGTTCCCCCTGCTTGCTGCAGGACCATGGTGAAAGAGCCCAGTTAGCAGCAGCCATGCTTTAGTGTCAAGCCCAATCCCTTCAGAGGACGCTTGCCTTCTTCCTGCTCAGGAGCTATGGCTGGAAAGGGACCTCCAGCACCTGCTGCCTGTCCCCAGCACCCCTCTTCCACCATGGATGCTACTTCTTCCCAGTAGGATCTGAGAAGCAGCAGCTGAAGAGCAGCTCATTAGCCCTGATGCAAGAGAAACACTGAGTCGTTATTACAGCAACCCGCAGCCCTAACTGCCAAGAGGAGAGGGGCAGCACAGTCACAGGCAAAGTGCCAGCGGGAACCAGCTCCCTGCACCACCAATACCCCTTCTGCTCTCTAAACTGGGGGAGAAAACGACTTCAGTGTGCTTTATGTCACCTACAGGTCACCACAGCATGCTGACTGGTACCACTGGACCGATGTGCTGAGCGTGGTCTGCTCCTCTGCCCACACTGGTACAAGCACACCCAATAGCGTACTCAGCTGCTCCCGGTGGAACACAGGGCTCATCCACACTGCCACCGCTATGGGAAGACACCAGCTGATTTGTTCCGGCTTTTGACCCATCAAGTTGTAACTAAATCATCCTCCACATTTCGCAGACAAAAGACTTGGATGTCAGAAAAAAAATGACCTCTTCAAGGTCACACAGGGACCTGGCAGCAGATACATGACCAGAACTTGGTTACAATGGCTCGAAGGCTGCAGGGTTGCACTGGCTGCCCAGGAGGGGAAGGTAAATGCTGGCAGACAGCAGGATCTCCAGGGATGTCTCCTCCTAACCTGACCTGCCACCCGGCAGGGATGGTTCAGTTCTCCTCTTCTGGCTACAACAGCAATCCTCCCCGTGCAAACAGCACAGGCAGGGAAAAGGTCCAAATTACACAGTCCAGTGTCCGCTGCAGAGACCAGTGCTGCTTGAACCTCCTCCCCATCCCCAGGCAACTTTTCAGCTCAAATCTGTATCACCTGGTTACCCCTCAGAGGCCAAGGTAGTGCCTGCCAGGTTCCCAAGACAGTTACACACCTTTTCAAAGCAACACTCAGCTGAGAAGGGGGTGAGGTCTGCTAGAAAAAAGCAGCAAAGCAAGAAACCCCAAACCCAAAGATTAGCATGGCCAATTATGTCCTTCCTGAGATCCTTCTTGCTTCCTGCTCCCCTCCATTACCTGCCTAGCCAGCTCAGGGAGTGTCCCACCTCTCAGCCACACAGATCTTCCCAATCCTCCCCAGCTGCCAGGTCCAGGCAAACACCTCCCATGCCTCTTAACAATGCCCAGATACTATAGCAAGAACTATCTTTACCCCCTTCAAAGAGAAGCTGAAGCTTGAGATGGGTAAAAGATCCAAACCAGACAGATTAACCCTAACCTAATGTTGGTTAGGTCCTAAGGTACCAATAAGGTCTGTGCAAGAAAAAGATAATAATCCACAGAAGTTTTTATCAGCTCCCAAATCAGTTTCTCCACAAGGGTATCCAGACCACCACCTGACCCCAGTAAGTGGTTTTCTACTTTCCATCCAGAGTAGAGGCTTGGTTCCTTCTCAGACATCCCCTATCACCTACACTAAGAGGCTGAAGAGCTGCAGCCAGTGTGAGCTCTGACACTGGTTTCCCATGAACCACGTGGAGACATGCTTGAAATAGGTTTTCAGTGTATAAATGACCATGGGTTTGGTGAAGTTCAGCTGGGGTGCCCCCGCTAACTTCATGTAGTCAAAAAGGAGTAAGACTTCCAGCATCACTGAGCTGCAAAAGGAACACCACTGGGAAAAAAAAACACAACAAAACAACCACAACCAACAAAAAAACCCCACCACCTACTCAAAAATCAAAGCATTATCTGTCCAAAATAGCTTCCTAGCTTTAACTTCACACCACAAACTAAGTTAGTACCTTAATACTGACATTCAGTCTCTTCCAGGCAGAAGGGGAGCAGAGCTGAGAAGAGCAGGGCTGCAACTCTGGCTGAAGACACAGTCACCACTGGAACCAACACTGCTCCTGGCAAAAGCACCTTTCAGAGATCTGCTTGGAAGAGGGTCCAGGTCTCTTCTCTGAGCACCAGAGATGCCAGCACGGTTCTGGGGAATGCATCTGGTCACTCTGACCAGGAAAAATGAGAACTCTCCACACAGTCTCATGAATCCCAACCCTTGCATATGCACAGGCACATAAGAAGTAACCGTAAGGTCATGGCTGTTTTTTCTCCCATCCACTTATCAGTGCTTGCACTGGAGAGAGCAAACACTGGGCGTTCTCTCCCATTAACCCCTTCTCCCCCCATCTCCAAAACAGACAAGCAGCAAAGTACTGCTGCTCCAATCACAAGCCCCAACACTCCTATTCATGCACTTGACTAAAAGCTGTAGAGAACATAAAAGGCACCTTAAAAGTGCCTGATCACTGCTCCTGGAAAGCAGCAGCAACCCAGCTCTCTGCCTCACATCCTTTAATCACCAGTAAGCATGAAGTGACAACACTGGAAGTCTCCAGCCTTCCAGGAAACCATCCCTGCATGAGTCTGGGCCCAGTGATCACAGTCACCCTCCACAATTTGTTCTTTAAGCAATTCTGTACTAAGCAGGCAGTAAATTTCAGCCATGTCAAGCAAAATTACTGTGTCTCTGACACTCTTATTGAAATACAGGAATCGTTTTGGTGAGGCCCAGAAGCCACCTGGGTCCCACACTGTGGAAACCAACACAGGCTGGTGTTTTTGTCTGATAGGGTTATTGTACACTGCTCTGCAACATACATTTCCATATACACATCAAGGGCAGGCAGTCTCTGACATCAGAGCAAAGGACAGATCAATGAGCAGTGAGCAAGACAGATCCTTCTTCCTACAGAGGGGAATCCCTTACTGCAGTCAGAAATCTAGGCTCTCCATGAAAGAGGATCCCCCCCAACCTGCTCAAAAGCCCCAGTATTGCGGGTATGCTCCATAACATCAGGCAGGGATGCCATAAATCCCTGTGAAAACCCCAGGAATCGAAAATTGCAAGGCGCTCTCCACCTCAGGGCTGTGGGCAGAGGGCCAAGCAGGGGGTCTGTAGGATATACAAGGCAGCACAGTGAAGACAACATAATTAAATCTCTTAACCAAATTAGAAATCATCAGACTCACAGTCTGAGATGTTCCCCCACTCTGGTCCAGGCTATCTGGTTGGTTTTAATCAAACACACAGCTTTCCCAATCACCCTCCAAACTCCATCCTTGTTTGGTTCCACTTCTCTGCTGTTAATTAGATCAACTCAGATTTCAGCTCCAACTAAAGTTAAGAGGGCTGTGTGCCTGTAATCTGCCGTGTCTCTTCCAAATCATTTTCACAGTTGCACTTACAGGTTTAATTTTACGTTTGAAAAACATGGATCACTTGCAGCAAAGTCATCCCTGCACAGCATGCAAATGTCACATCTGTCATTTTCCAATTCAAATGGGGAGCTACAAGAGTTCGTCTGAGTCTGAGAAGCCCAAAGAAATTAGTCCCCATTTTGTTCAGCTCAGTGCCAGACCCTCTGCAGTGGCAGAGAATTTCTGAGCACTCAGAAGATGCATTAGATCATATTAGGTATTCCCCCGAGCTCTCAAGGTTTAGCTCGGAGTTTGGAAGTGAAATTTAATATTATTACAGCCAGCAAAGTCTCCTGCTTTGTCATCTGAGCACATGGTGGATACACCTCCGTGATTGGCTTTTCTGTCTCGTTGGGTGGGATCTTGTGCACAAATATCCTATCGCTTCTGTTTCAGTCACAGTAAAACCTCCCCAAAACACTTCTGGGATGCATCTATCCCCACTTCAATGTCTGCTGCTACAGTCATGTAATTTCTCAGCATCCCACATGCCAGTGTCACTCTTTACACTTAATTCTTTGCTCCATTTTTCCCTTTACTTGCCCCCTTGCACAGCCTTGTAGCCAACTTATCAATGTAAACCCACCTGGAGGTAAACACAGGGAAGGCAAAGTGCTTCAGTCACACCCTTAAATATCTTTTTTTATGCTAGGTGAAGCCAAGAGCATTACTATTTGTTATTACAGCCAAGTTTTTATCTTCAGTAGCCTTGTTCTGTGAGGCTGGAGGAGCTGACATAAACATACGTTGCTCCTGAGCTATGTGGACTTTGTGACCATTTGGACAGGTTATAGTAAAGTTATAAAATTACTGTAGTGAGAATCCTAAGCGTCTTGCAGGAATAAACTCAGTGCTGCTTTTGCAACACTTACTACAAAAAAATGGAAAGTTTGACCTTGAAGAATCTGAAAGAATTATTTCCTGTAGTTTGAAGTGAAGTGAATGTTGGCTCATCAAGCACTTAAGTGTTGCTTATTAACCATAAGTTTGCACTATTTCATTCCATCACTAGCTTCACCATCTGTAAGTGTGCAAACCAGATCGTTTGGTAACTAACATTTAGTAATTTAATAATCACTCATTTGCACCACTGACCAGGAGCTTTCAAATGAAGTATATATAAAAAAAAAAAAAAAAAGCAAGAGTGAATTTAGTGTGAAAGCTGAATATACATTACAAATAGTCTGCTTAGAGACAGCGCTGAGTATTTAGCAATGTACCCACCTTCTGGCACGACCTCCAAGTTACCAAGCAGGTAAGACACCAATCTCCCCACACACCTTTTCTCTTACTTTCCCACCAACAAAACTCTACCCTTTCCTCATTTTTGTGGCTTTTCCAATTTCATACTTGTTTCCCCACATATTTAGTCTGGAAAAACTCACCTCTTTTCTGAGTGTTTCAGACTTCTTAAAACCTAACATAACTAGCCCTGAAAATCCCGTTCTCTTCACACATGCATCCAGTAGCCGAGTCAAAAAAGTCAAATGACTACCAGGAAAGGAGAAGAGATAAGCGTCTCTGGCGTCCTCCCTCTTGCCGGCAGATCCCTTCCAGCACGCAGCCATACCCTGCAGACTGCAGAGTCACTCTGCAGGAGCGTGGCACACGCCACCGCTCAGCTGGAAAAATGTGCTCAGCAGTGTTCTCGGACCGACTCTGCTTCCTCCCAGTGCCCCCCCACCTCCGGGGCTGCACCCCCATACCTGGACAGGGAAGAGCAGAGCACCACTGGGCTGTCCCTCAGGCTCCCACGGCCCCTCCAGCTGCACCGGTGCCCAGCAGGAAGGACACGCAGCACATTTCCACCCACCTCCCTGCTTTCCAATCACGGTTTAACTCTGGCTCGTGTGTCAAGGGCACGTGAGGTTCACAAGTCCCATTTGAGCCCCTGCTTCTCCCCAGTGTCCCCCTGGCTATCACTCTCACCATCACCAAGGGAATCTGTGTAGAGCCTGCAGAGACAAAACGGTAACACTGCAGAGCACCAGAGATGCTTCTCCTCCACCACCTTCCTGATGGTGCAGGGATGCCTCTCCTGGGCCTTGTTAGAAGTCAGGGCTACTTTGGGGAGCAAGTCAGGAGTGGAGATAAGCACCTGCAGCCATGTGGCCAGGTCATGAGCCAGCTCTGCCTGCTAAAGCAGCAGGTTGTGGACCTGTCTCCAGCCACTTCAACGGGTGCTCTGGCAGGCAGCAAATGTGCTTCCTCAGGAGCACAGGTTGGTGCAAGCTGCGCTCACCAGCACCTTGCATGTGCCACACATGCTCTGGAGGGAACCAGAACGCCATTTCTAGATCAAGTGAAGAAAGGGTGCCTGCATCACCTCTGAGTGCCACCAGAGCCAGACTGAGTGGCACTAATAGACCTCAGTCACACCAAAGCCTGCCTCCATTGGACATTTCTAAAATATATGGAGGCTTCCACTTGTCCCATCACACCAGAGCATCCAGCCCAGCCAGGACCACCATGGTCACCTCCCACACACAGTCAGGCCCAAGCTATCCACAGCAGAGATCTCTACCAATCCTTCTGACTTCTGACCATGTAAAGTAACAGGATGACTGAAAACCAAAAAAACCAAACATAAAATCACAACCACTGTGGAGCAGTGAAGCCTGCCGGGCATTCCCATAGAGTGCTACAACCCAAGTGTTGAGATGAGCTGCTGCTCCTAAGTCAGCTTTGCTCCAGAAGGACGCTGAAGGTAAACCACTGATAACGCAGGTATTAGATCAGCCGGTTCACAGCCCTTCCTCCCTCTCCTTGTACGTCACAGCAGAATATCCCCCAGCCCATGTAGCTTTAATGCTGCAGGAAGAGCTCTTGATTCTGGCAAGATCCATAGGAAGTGTCACACCGAAGCTGGGCCAGACAATTTGCTAAGGATGGCTACAGCAGCTCAACCAGCACCAGCAGCCCAGTGCAGTATCAAAACCAGCAGAGCTACAACACTTTGTGCCAATTTGGTCAGAAAAGGCAATCCACCCAGGCCTGCCCACAGAAGCCCTCCAAAACTGTAACACAAACACATGCTCTTATAGAGGAAAGTTCAGTTAGGAGGATCTTCTGGGAAGCTGCAATTACAGGATGAGCCTCTGTTTAGAAACATGTTGACACTTGACCATCATTTCCACAAGGCTTCCCCCCCCCCCCCCCCAAAAAGTGTATCTTGCGTAGTATTAGAATTGCCACCAGCAAATCTATTATCGTGTGTTCTTATTCCATGCCTGCGAGACCTTCCTGTGTGCACCCACTTCTCCTTTCAGCCACGCAATCCAGACTGACCCTGACCTGGGACTCCCCCCACAAAGAAGTCTGGTAATTGATTTATTCAAGGCCATATTCAGTTCCCATTTGTTCTCATCACCAATTATGTTGCCTAAATACATAAGTAGCTGCTTTAAGTTCTCACAGCACTGCATTAACTTCTTCAAAGCCTTTCTTTTACCTCTCCTCTGACCTGCTCAAGTCATGCAGCTGCATTATTTGCCACTAGATGTTCAGAGCTGCCAGTTATTTCAATGCAAGGAGAAAAGTCTCCTAACTCCACTCAGAGAGCACTAACAAGCACCCAGACCTGCAGAATGAGTTTGGAACTCATATATGCCTGATTTCAAGCAAAGAAAAGGACAAAGCCAGAGCTGGGCATGCCAGAGACTACACATCCACACAGAGTACCCAGAGCTTTACCCAGCCCCAGGAGACAACTTCTTGCCCATGCAGAGCTCCACCTAGACAGCATTATGACCATGAGGGAGCCCAGAAGGTACCACCAAAGTTGCATCACCTTTTCCCCTGAGCTCCCTGTGTGCACAGCAAGCCAGGGATTTGAGGGAACCAGCAGCATGGAGACTTAAGCCCCCGGTAAACGACCAGAGGATAAATAACATTTTAAAACATTTAAAACATTAAAAAACATTTTAAAAAACATTTACTGTAATGTAAATGCGCATCGTGGTTGGAATGAACATAGCTCACCACTCCCAACTGGACCTAGGGTAAGAGCAGAGCAAAAAGCCTTCCAAACTCTCCTGTTGGTTATCTGCCAGATTTATAGCCAGGCTACCATATTTCCATTTACCTAGTTACTGATGAGAGCAGAGCTCCTCTGAGAGGTGCACCACCATAAAGGCCACCACAATCCCCTGGCAGTATTGAAGTATACTTAAGTTTTCATTAAGGTTTTGGGCTTTTTTGTTGTTGTTGTTTTTTAAACTCTTGCTGTTTGCAGCTGTAGTAACTGTAAGGATTAAAACATTCAACCTGGTCTAGACAGCACAGCTTTCCATTAAAACGTCCGTTCCTTATTTAGCCAAACAAGCACTACCACTGAGGTGGTGTCAGAGATTCATTAGAAAGCAGTTTCAAGTATGGAAAGAGCAACTTAACCCTACCCAAGTCAGTATCTGGCATTTCCCTGAGGATAATTTCACACTATTTGAGCAGAGCAAAAGAATCAGGTGTCATAATTTGGAAGGGACAGCAAAGCATTGCAGCCCCAGTGCCCCCATTCCCAGTCCTGCTTTTTGCACTTGATTTATCTTCACAAGTCCTTCTGCAGCCCAGTCCAGTGATCCCAGATGCAATTCCAACAAAAACCTCCACGGCACCACAGGCAATAAACAGCTTAAAAGAAGAGTTGTGAGAGTAAGGAAGTAGTTGGTGAGAATCCTCCAACGATGCCTCGGACCTGGCAATCTGGAACCGGAGGTCGCAGAAGAAGTAAGCACTGAAGCCCAGCAAGCAGGGCCTGTGAGTCAGCTCTCAGGAGCTGCATTGCATTCCCCAGCCTTCCTGAAACAAATAGTGCAGAACAGGGCAAAGGTCCAGCACAAAGCTGAAGGGCAAAGGTATGCAGGGGAGGAAAATCACTAAGCTTCACCGTTTTTTGGAGCAGTGAGTTCCAGTTACCCTCATCCTCCCCTAGAAAACGGGAAGAGTTACTCAACTGTGAGTTGTGGGATCGGAACAAAACCGTATTTCAGAAAGGAAACCAAGGGCAGGGCAGTGGGGCGGCGGGGGAGGAGGACTCCTACTGTGATAGCAGCTCTGTTGCAACAGCCAGGAGAGCTCCACAATTACATGCCACGACAGAGCGAGAATTGCCCAACACTTTGGAAACAGGCATGTGCAGCACTACCAAGCTGGATACCCAAGCAGGCAGATGCGCACATCTACTCTGAATGCAGAGAAACACTGAAGGTAAAATAAGCTTCCCGTACATCTTATCTTCTGTACTGGGTGCTAATTTCAAGGAAAGCCCTATGAGGAGTTAGCCAGCGAGGGGCGAGAAGCCAATGAATCTTTCCTTGCCTTCCCCTCAGCACCAGTAGCCAACCCGGCCTCTGCTCTGGCATAAAGCAACACGCGCTCTCTTGGAACAGTCAGCTAAGCTCTGGTGCTTGCTGCTAGCAACCAAGGTGTGCCTTCTGGAAAGTACTGCTTATCTGCCCCACGCATTTGCCAAATGGCAAGCAACAAAACTCTATCCAACAAATTAAAACACTTTCTGCATCTCCACTAGGAAATATTCCACTTTATCATGGCTGAGCATTTGCAACGAGAATAAAAACCAGTATGAAAAGTTAGTGCAGGCAAAGCTCGGCAATTGCACTGCCAGCCATTAAAACCTGTGCATTTTTACTTCCAAGATGTAAATGGCTTTAAAAATTAAGAAGTGCCAAGTGCCTTGATGCAACATTTCTTGAAATAACTCCAGCAGGTTTTCAAAACGGGGTGCTGTTAACACCTGTCTGCACCAATGCTTGCATCAGCACCAGCCCTGGTGCAGGACACAGTGGAGGCGTACAACATGTTCCAGAAGGTTGAGCTGTCTTAACTGCAAGCCACACTTCTCCTCTACAGAAGAATTTGAGAAAATACTTTGAATTTGGTTTTTAGCCAAAAGTGCAAAGCTGGTTTTGCCAGAAAATGTTTCCTTTGCTACTGCAGACACACATGCTACCATCATGGCTTCACCAGTCAGGCTGCTGGCTGCATTTATTTGCATGATAAGAAGAGAAGGTATAATGAGGGGACAGTCACACAGATCTCAGCGAGGCATCATTACCAGCTCTGCCAACATCCCCCACAAGTAGCGTCAAGTACAAGCCTTGCCACACAGGACAGGACTGTGTGTCATCTCAGGACTCATGGGCTCCCCTCTGCTCTCTGGTCTCCTGACTCTGAAATACATGTAAACAGAAACATAGCACACATCTTGTTGATACACCAGGAACATTTTCTGGTGTGCTGCTCCAGCTGAGCCTCAGCCTCCGCTTACAGCATCAGCAGTATCACTGTTGTCTAACTCGATCTAATGGTTGCTCCACTTACTGCCACGCCATTGTGCTTTTGGGAGGAGGGATTAAGAAGCAAGGAGAGGCTTTGCTTCAGTAGTCCTTCCTGGAAAAGCAAAAACATCTACTCAAACACCCTATTACAGGCTTCGTAAAAATGCTGCAGCAGATAGGCAAGACACCAACTTCTGAGGACAAATCCTAATCCATCAAAAAAGGATGCTCTTCTTCAGTCCCTACATTGGCTCCGCTATGTATTCAACTTTCCCAGCTGCAGTGAGTCAAACAGTTCAAAACAACCAAAGGTGGATTTGTTAAGCCCTTCCCTATCAAGATTCCCACACAGAAGCAGAAACTCACAAAGACCTTGAGGGTGGCTCTGTTTTCTCTGGGCCAGAGCTCAATGCCTTTACTTTTATAAGCACCAACTTCAACACAGACCTTTACAGAAGGGGTGAATGCCTAAAGAGTAGGTCTTGTCCATTAAATCTGCTCTATGGGTCTATAATTAATATGATCATTACAAAAATTTAGGGCTTTCAAAGCCTGTAGAACAAGTCATAGAGGGATCCCTTTATCTTCACAGAGCTGTCCTCACCAGGCTCCCTGGTCTCCTCACTACCTCTGGGAGGATCAGGGCTGGAAACATTTACCATCTCCAGCAAACAAGCACTGCTCTGGGAACGCTGCTGGACCGTGAGCCGTGGTACTCTAAGCTCTGCTGAAAAACCAAAAACATCCAGCAGTGACCATCCAGACTCTAAAAGCTCCTCATCCACTTCAAGTGTACAAAGGAGTCACTTTCCTTAGGCCTGGAGGGTCACTGCGACATGACAACTCACCTCACCAGCACCATCTCAAGCTCCAGATCTTTTTTTCTAAGTGTCTGCCAAAAAAAATCCTCCACCCAAAACAGAGAAGACACAACAGGAGCCTGCAAACTCTACAAGAGGGTACTTGGGCGAAGGGTTGCCAGGCGAGGTCAGATGCCAACCTGCCTCTCGTGGGAGTTCACCAGCAGTGTTTGTTTTACACGTTTTCTCTTCAGCTAACAAACAGGCAGCAAAAGAAACAATGCCCCAAGAGAACAGAGCCAAGTGGCAGCGTCTGGGGCACTGCAGGAACCAGTCACTGCTGCCAGGAGTCCCAAAATGCACCACTAACCAATTCCACTATTTAAACACCTTTACGAATACTGGGACAACTGTGCTGGGCCCCAAAAATTCTGTGTGTTGCAGCATTACTCCCTTACCCTACCACAGAGTGGACTTGCTACTGACACACTCTTTCCCTCAGAAAAAAAAAAATTCATCTCAGTAGTTGCAAGGGCCTCCTCCATGTGTTAGGCACAACGCTTTGCCTGTGCTCCCTTGGACAAGTCACCCTCCCTTGAGAAGGGCTTGGTAATGAATCTGGACATGCCTTTAGACATGAACCTCACACAGAAACGTTCAATCTTGTGGTTGGGGTTATTTCTAGGGACCATTACCAGAGAAGGCAGAGTGACATAGTGCAGCTTTCACACAAAAGAGCGACATAACCAGTTTATGTCACAGCGCAAGAGGCAAATGTGGACAGCAACGCTGTCCTGGATTTCGTTAAATTTTGCTTATGCTGGTGTGTACAACGACAAACCATCAAACAACGTGAACACGGACTTTTACCTGGTACAATTAACTTCTCTACACTATCAATTAAGATGACAGCTTTCCAGGTGCAAACTGCAGAGCTGTCCATCTTCCAAAGATCAATACCTCTGATGAATCATCATGCTAGGCAATAACAGTTCTTGCAAAACACTAGCGCGTACAGTAATTGGGAATCTGATGTCATATCTGGCAGGGTGATTTCAGAGTTAACAGAGGCAGGCCGGAAAAATTAAGAGTCTTTCCCAAACACGACACTTTGTGAAAACTTCTCTGTGTTTTCCTCTTAGCACCGACCCACTTGAAGCAGGTGTGAGCAATGCCCTCCCGGTGAAAGCAGCAGCTACCCCAGCCTCCGAGGAAATGGTGCTCCGCAAATTCAGCCTTTGCTGACGACAGCAGCGGGTTACACACGCGGCCGGGATCGCGTCGCCCCGCTGGGCCTTCCCGGCACGACTCCCTGTTTGGGGGGACAACCCGCCTCCCCTCGAGCCCTGCACGCTCCGCTGCTGACAGCCTCCATCCACGGCTGCCGGCGTGCAGGGGCAGCTCGGCCGCAGCCCCCGGCCCCGCCGCCATGAGTCGGCAGAGAAAGGCGGCGCGGCCTGCGCCGGGG